>CM069162.1:7266368-7566302 GCA_035221665.1 Okamejei kenojei
TGTTTGTTTGGGTGGGGGTGGGTTTTGTGTTGGGGAGGGGGGAGGTGGTAGGGGATGATGGTAAATTGATGTATGTTATGTAGTTTGAGAGGAGTGGGGGGGATGTATAGTAGTATGTGGTGGGGGGGGTTTTTTTTATGGAAGTGAGGATTAGGATAAGATATGGATTGGAACATCTACTTTGAGTCCAAGATATCTCCCTCTACTGGCAAATGCACATTACTTTGTCGCATTGACATTGTGGCAGTTACAGTTGGTGAGAACTTGCTCAAAGGATTTCCAGTTCTCTACCCATGCCCTCTGTAATATCAGTAGTCATCCTGGTTGCACCCACAGTGCAGTATGCCTTTAACATTTGGTCCATGACAGAACTCAACATTTTTCAGGGAGGATACACACCAAGGGCCGCTTTGTATATAATTTTTGTTTGATAGTCAAGTACCACGGACTTCCCCTTGTCGACATTGAGTTGGGC
The DNA here is from genome assembly GCA_035221665.1 of Okamejei kenojei. NCBI lineage: Eukaryota > Metazoa > Chordata > Chondrichthyes > Rajiformes > Rajidae > Okamejei > Okamejei kenojei. The sequence goes on from CM069162.1 coordinate 7,266,844, forward strand.
GTAAGCGTTGAGACAAATCAATTTAGTGAGACTTTGCTCAGCCTTAAGTTCTGCTACAGAACTTGCGAGGTTGGAGACAGATATTTTGTCATCAAACGCTTTGGTTGATTGTGACTTTGTAGTCACCACATAGTTTTGTCGGCCTTGGGGACGGCCACCTTTGGCGTTGCCCAGTTACTCTGGTCTGTCTTCACGAGAACTCCTCCACTTGTTGCTTAGTGCATATGGTACAGTCTTGGTCGACAATACAAGGTTCACACATCTTGTTTTAAGTCGAAAGTTGCAGAGTACCCTGTTTTCCCCTGTAACAGTCAGCAAAATGTTTCATATATGTTTTTCGAAAGACGTATTTGGACAATACGACGCTGAAAATGTTCTTTCCAGTCTAACTCTATTCTACTCAGCCAATCCTTTCCAAGGAGGGTTGATTTAATCTGTACTGGCCTCTATGAAGGGCAGTGTAACCATTATGCGAACTTTACAGTTATTTTTGTCCCACATGTCTCCAAAACTTTCGCCCGAGTAGGTTCTCAGCTTGACCTACTCCAAACAATGGTAATCAGGTGGGAACTTTGTTTCAATGACAGGTCTTTGCTCATGATCGAACAATCTGCTGGTGTGTCAATACACATATCGATTAATTGTTCATCTTATCAATAGTTTAGTTTTTTGAAAAGTCCTTGCCTTGGCCTGGTTGTAGGCTAATCGATGTTGGTTGCATAAATGGTGTACAACACAAGTTTATTTACGTCTGGGTTTACTCTATTTGTGAACTGCAACTCTCTGGTGTTGTCGCGTGATCCCGCAGATTGTTGGTTCCTGTTTTAAGCTTTGGACCGACATGCTGAGGCGAATGCCTTTCTCTGGCAGTTTATTAGCACTTGGCAATTTTGAACTGACAAAATTGGTATGAGTGATTACCATTGGCAATGATGACAACAGGCTGGAACTCGGCTCCCCGCCATACTTTGGGTTTGGTTTAGCTCCTCTTGTTTGGCCATAGGACACTGCTGTCACTGTAAATGTCCACTGGCTGTCCTTGGTGGACAAACTCGAGAGCAATCATTGATTCACATCTCCAATAGAGGGTAGCAACCTGCATGCTTTCTCAAATGTAAGATCTGGAGTGTTCATGAGTTTGGACTAATTTGTTCATCCACTAAACCCACAAAACAAATCTATTGCGTAGTGCGTGTCCGAGAAAGTTTCCAAATTACAGTGCAAAGTTAAGTTTTTCAACGCAACAATGTACTCATTGATTGCCTCATTCAGCTTCTGGTTTCTAGTGCCAAATTTATACCATTCTGCAATTCCAGAGGCTTTGGGTTGAGGTGCCCTTCCAACTTCTTCATACGTCATTGAATGTCACGTCTATTTCCTTTAAGGGGCGCAAGGAGATTCACGAGTGTGCCGTACACCCAGAGGACCGATCTCCGTGAGCAGAATCGCTTTCATGGCGTTCCGCAAATGGCCTTATTTGTTTCAGTCACACCTCTCTCCTACACTAACACTAATCTCCATTATGTTATTTACCTCCTAAAAACAATGTGCTCCTCTCCATATAGGCCTGAACGCTCTCTACCTGTCCAAAAGAGCCAAGGATTCCGATGTTACGCTGCCTTCGTGTCGTTCTCTTTTTTTAAAGTCCGTTCAAAAACCCGATTTCCCTGTCTTTTCTGGTGTACAATTTACCTAAAAACACGATTAGCTGTACAAAGGCTATACAGCCTTAAGGAACCGCTTTGACAAAAAAATACATCAGTCTAAAATGTTATAATACAATCTCCCAAGGACGACATCTTGCCACATAGACACAACAAAGAGATAGCCCTCTGACAAACTCTCCGCCGACTGCTGTTTTAAACTACAGTCCTCTGCATAGAAATCTGCGGCCTAACGTTACCGGCTTGCAAACAACTGTGACACAATTCCGTATTTACTGTTTAAAATGTTAAACAATCTTGCATTTGCAAAACAGTCCGCAAACTTATTGAAAGATGAGTTCACAAACTCTATCCATCCACGTCACCAATTTTGTTATATTCGGGACGGCAAGAATGAAATAACAACTTACACACAAACGTTGCCTGGGGTCCCACTAGAGGTTATTACCCAACATTCCTCTTTTTTTTAATAAACAACACAACCATTAACATATACATGAATATGCTTGAAATACATTACACTGCTCTCCTTTTTAAAAGAAAGTATTAAATCTATGTACAAACACCTCTGGATGTGGTAGGATGATTCAATTGCCTGATAACAGTTTGGGAAGAAACTGTTGCAAAAATCTGATGTGTGCGTTTTCCACTTCTATACCTTTTCCCTATGGGAGAAGGGGAGAAGAGGGAGTGTCCAGGTGTGGACTTGTCCTTGATTATGCGGTTGCCTTGCCAAGGCAGCGCGAGGTATAAAGTCATGATGGAATTTCCGCAAGGTTAATGTATTGTAATATTTATCATTCGAATAAAGTAATTTTGGAGACATAAAAAAAAAAATGAAAGTCATTGAAACAGGTTGGTTTGTGTGATGTCTGCGTCCACAATTTCGCTGCAATTTCTTGCGGTCTTTTGGATGAAGCTGTCCCAAAACAAACTGTATTGCATCCTGATAAAAAGCTTTCATAGTGCCTCTAGTAGTTTGTGAGAGTTGTATGGGACTGCCAAACTCCTAAGCCTTCTAAGTAGGGTGTTGGTGTGCGGGGATGGGAATCAGTGTGAAAGCGAAAAGGGTGGAAAATCAGCCATTAGCCTACAGACAGTCAGAACGATTCAAGAGGCCATAGGTCTACCTTCCTTTTCTAATTGATTTATGTTTCACATGTGTAATTGTTGTTTAATAGTCAAGATTGTGATTACCATTGCCATAGTCTGAGTTATCTCCTGATTTGGTCTGTCTCCAGACACCCAATCCCTGGGCTCAGCATGTGCGTTGGTGTCTGTAACCTTGATTAAAATTCCAGTAACAGAAGGTCTTGATCAAAAATGTCACTTTATCCACGTTCTCCAGGGATGCTGCCTGACCTGTCAGCTACTCCAGCACTTGTGTCCCTTTGGTGTAAACCAACATCTGCAATACCTTCTTTCTACTACACTTGTTTCAAACTTGCATCAACTTGTTCAGTAGGCCTTTGCACTGTCTATGAAGCACTTTGTCCCACAGTCCAGAAAGACCAATAGAGACAGTTCTTAACTAGATTGATTTTTGTTACATTAAAATACATGGTCTGTGTTTCAAAAAATAATTAGCCTCGATTCCTGATCCAAAATCATTCCCCCGAATTGTTTCCTGAGACAGATGTCTTTGTTGGTATAGACGTGTATTCAAAAATGGCCACTGCACAAACTAATAACAGAAGCTTCCTCCATGCTGTGAAGAGTACAGCAAGACTTACATTCAGACAAGGGAGAAAATAAAATCAGGTACACAAAGTCTGAAGAAGGTTTCGGCCCGACACGTCGCCTATCTCCTTCGCTCCTTGATGCTGCTGACCCGCTGAGTTTCTCCAGCTCTTTTGTGTACCCTCGATTTTCCAGCATCTGCAGTTCCTTCTTTAACAAAATAAAATCAGGGCCATTAGTATGCTCTGATATCATCCACTTTGGTAGTAGATGATCCACAAATGAGAGCACTTCCAAGGCTCTCAATTATATTTATTCCTCATCCACCAGTGCCCGGAACAGATTTAATGATTCATTTACCCCAATTTGCTGATTGAGTGTATTTGCCTTGTGCAAATTAGCAGTTTCATTCCCCATGTGACTACATATCACAAAATAATTCACTGACTGTGAAGTTTGTTGGAACAATACGAGACTGAAATGCGCAAAATAATGCTAATATTTCCATAAGTTCTGCCTAGTCAACAACAGTCCATGAAACATCTACAGTCTACAAGTGATCGCAACTAACGCAGTGACAAGGCCACATCTATCAATCATTGAAGCTTTGTGAAGTTAGGTGATATTTTAAATTAACCAGTAGATTAAACATCTACCAGAGCTGTGCAATTACTTTCATAAAAAACATGGGGGATTATGACCGTTTTAAATCCAAATAAATATTAGGTTCAGATCAAAATTATAATTTAAATGTATTGTTCCCATCTCAAACTAATTAAAGTAAACACCACCATTCTCTCTGTGGATCATCTGATCATTGTCATGAAATCACACCCAGATAATTGTAAAATAATTATTTGGCATTATTTAGCAGGAAATGGGTGTTTATGAAAACATTGTGACATAAATAGCAACAGGGCAGAAATCTGTAGTTATTCTCCCCCCCCCCCCCCCCCCCCCCCCCCCCCCCCCCGCCACCTATTTTCCCCTTATAATTATTTTCCACATCAGGCCAGTCTCACCAGTGCAGTTCTGAAAAAAGACTACCAATGAACAATTTAGCTTCAACTTAATAGAAACAAGGAACTGCAATTGCTGCTTTATACAAATAAACACAAAATGCTGGAGTAAGTCTGCGGGCCAGGCAGCATCTCTGGATAACGTGGATGGGTGACGATTCAGGTCGGGTCCCTGCACCTAGTTTCTATGTTTCAGCTTTAACTTTCATCATCTTTATATGGTGCAACTCGGCACACCACTGGAACCATCTGCAGAACAAGAGATTTAAACCCAAGGCCCCATTGCTATATGGTGCATGGCGTCATACCTCTGGGAATGTGGTAATCATCCATTCATTAAATCCTTAAATGAAAGCTCATTTTCTCAGGTAGCAAAATGACATTTGCCAAATAATTCAATTTATTTTTCCATTAAAGAATAACTTGATTCAAAATAAATCATTTCACAGTAGCAAGGTAATTGTCCCTTTGAGCTGTAACTGTAGCCATTAATAATAAAAAATGTCTTAAAAGTAGAATGTCATTTTTAATCTTGTACCATTGAAATATGATGCAATGGTTTGCTGCTTATCAATCTACCACACTTCTATTATCTCGAGTTGGCCTCATGGTACAAACTTCCTCAAATAAACCAGCTCCTAACTTAATAGTGACGCTCCAAGCAGTGAGGGCCTTATTGATCATAAATCCCTACAGAAATGCCTCAAGGGATCTGTCAAAGAGCTTGAATATTTTTGACAGCTGAGAAACTGCATACGCTGACACTGAAGAGGGTAAATATTTTATCACATATGTTTATGTTGTGGTGTGTATAATAGTAACCTGTTCGAAGTTTGATCTTTATTTTATGAGGAGTTACGATGAGGGATTACGTGAAGAAGCCCCGCCAGGCGCACGCGCGTCATACTTCAAAGCAGCGGCGTGAAAAACACAGAAACCAATAGCCGAAGTAAGATAGTAAGGCTTACAGAAGACTAGAACTACCAGATGATCGTTTAGATTATGAGGGTCGGGAGCGGAGGGCATGTAATCCCTCATCATATCTCCTCATAAAATAAAGATCAAACTTCGAACAGGTAAGTTCTCGTTTAATCTTACTATTTTACTTCGGAGTCATGTGACTGACTATGTGAAGATTTTACAGCTCTGTGATTTTCATGCCGTAGATTTACTCCATAGGGCACACTGCTTCAGTTGACACAGTGGTGAATAAATAATATATCGAACATTGCTTCAAATTATTCAATAACTATGTTAATAATATAATAACAAGGAAAGTAAAAACCCCTCTATCCCAGGGGAAAATTACAACAAATGATATGAAAGAATCAAAGCAAACAAATTGAACAGAACACAACATAGCATGTGCAAACCCTGGCACTGTGACAACAGGTTTATCATAAATCTAGAAGTTACTTCTTTATACCATCCTGCGACCTCTAGAATTTGGTCGAGCGGCATGTCCTGCGCCTTTGCCGCGGACATTGATGCCGCCCTTGTGGAGTTGAGATTTAACACAGGAGTGTGAACTCCAGCTAAATACAGAACCTGTTTTAACCATCTAGAATAGTTTGTACTGTCACTTTTTTATTTTATTTTTTTTTTACTTTTTTTTAATTTTGTGGGTAATGAGCATTGGTGTATCACAATCTCGGAGACTCTTAGTTACTTTAATATATTGAGTCAGATGCTTAACCACACACAATGTTTGGTCGACAGGGTATGCTTTAAAGATTACCTTGGTTCCAGCCTTCACTGGCTTGCTTTGCTTGCTTAGATCATCGACATAAAAAGTAATTTTATCTAGACAACTGCATACAATCTAAGCGCAACATTTGCAATGTTTGTACTCATTGTGCTGATACTAATGACATGAGCATTACCACTTTAAATATTAAGTTCTGAAAAGACAGTGACGTAATTGGAGCCCACTGCCGAAGCAATGTGAGAATTATACTGACATCCCAGATTTCTGTATATCTGGGTTTGGTAGGATTTTATTAACATTCCTCTCATAAATCGGGATATTAATGGGTGAACCCGATAGATTGTTGTTCTGAATTTTGTCCTAAATTAGGAGGACAAAGTACTCCAAGCACTATTTAATGGCACTATATCTCAGTTGCAACATAGCAAGGAACTCCAATACATCCGATATGTTTGCAGTATAAAATATATCTGACTGTATACAAAAGATTTCCCATTTCCTTATATGAGACATATATTGTATCTTAGTGCTATCTCTCCAAGCTGCAGTCCTATCCGACAGTCCATCAGAACCTGCAGATCAACAATTAATACGATCATGTAATGGATGACTTCTCCTGTACTGGATGTACCAACAATTACTGCAGCTGGGGATTGTCATGAATGGCTGAGTCATCTTCTGATAAATCGGGATATTGGTATTGATAAATGGGAACAATGGCTGTGTAGACCAGTTTGGAACCACCAAACGCCTGCGGCGGAGTCTTGCTCTATTTTGGTGAGACATTGCCTAATCAGGCAAAATGGGGAAACATAGAAGATTATACTTCCCCAATGTAGCGAGAATGCATCCACCGCTACTGCTCCTGGGTCTGGCTCCTATGACATATTTAGGCAACTGGAGATTTAATCTGGACGCAAACTGATCAATATTTGGTACCCATACCAATTGACAATCTTTTTGAACTTTTGGATTTAACATCCATTCTGTATTGTTATTGAACTTTTGTGATCTGTTGTCTGCCACAATATTTCTCTCCCACAGCTGTGGTGTTGTCTACTTGTAATTGAACATGTAAGTTATTCATTGTAGAACAATAAGCTATAAATGCATAAAACGCCCCCAATAGCTCCAAATAATTGATAACATGTGTTAGGAGGATTAATCGTCTTGGACAGTCCATCACCACCTCAACTGGTGGCGCTGTCCTTACCTCCCCATCTGAGAGCACTCCCATCATGTTGTAATACCACTGAAGGTTGCTGAACCAAAATATATTCCAGTAACTTGTGCAACATTGAGAATCCACCATTGCAATTCAGCTAAAGCTTTAGTTGGTACCTGCATGGACCTATCAAATGACCTGCATGCTTTTTATTTTATTTTTACTTTTAATATTTTTTATTATTTATATATATCTTAATTTTTTTAATTTTTTTTTAACTTTATATTTTTAGTGCTTGTCCTCTGGCTCTTAGCAGACTTTGATAATGCAGAGGTCCAAAATGCTGATACTATTTTACCAATACCCGTAGCTACTTTTCAGATGGAGGGATAAGGTCTCTCAGCGAGACAAGTACAGACATTTGTAATATCCCCAACCTTATCTGTTAGCAAGTTACTGACATATCAACTGAATTAATGACAACCCCAAATAATCAATTTGGGATGGCTGTAACTTAGATGTTGTTGGATGGACAGAACCCTAGCCTTTCAATAGGCTTATGGTTGCTGAAACCAGTTCTTCAGCTGTATCCTGAGTGGCATTTACAATTAACATATCCTCTCGATAAGTCATTACAATGTGATTCTGATCCCTCAGTAACACCAGTGCTGGTTTCAATAATTATGTGAACAGCCTGAGAGCTTAAGTTAACCCATTAGGTAATTCTTTAAATTGCCTCAGCTGACCCATCGAATTAACTTAAAGTAACTGTGATAATGATGCATTGGTACTGAATAATAAGGTATCCTTTTTTTTTAAACGTCTATAGTAACCATATAGCAGCCTTGTGATAACAACTGCGTTACAGTGTTGAAGGTGTACTTTATTAAATGCCTATACTGAACATATGAATTAAGTTTGTGAGGTCCAGAATGATTCTGCAACCCCCATTTTCTTCTGTCTGGGATATATTTTCTACCTGATGAGTTTCTGGTGCAGCAAACACCTGCCCACTCAATATTATGCAGCATCATTCATTATAAAACAATTGTAATCTTTTTTGGCCCTGTCTCACTGTGCGAGTTGACCCACGAGGTACCCCGAGTGACAGACTCGTGGCTGTGCACGAGACTGCAAGTTTATGATCAAGTGTGTAATACGAGTTCCCACGGGTATGTCATTGCTGCGATGTTCCTAGTTCCTCTCCCGAGTTAGCAAGTTCCTCTCCCGTTACTCTTGAGCCAACCGTGAATGAAGGTATGTTTTAATAAAGCAACAATGTTAAAATACATCTCCATCCTGTGGTTTTGAGTTATTTCAGCGCGGCGGCATCTATTGATATGACCTACAATGGGAAAATGCGCATCCTCCAGTAACCAAGCATTTCTTGTTGTTTTATGTTTTTAAATACTTTTTTGCAATGGATCTCTATTTTAAATAATTTTAAAAAAGGAAGCAGCCCGGGTGACTGACATTGAGCGGCCGCCGGGACCCCACCGGGACCCGACAGCAGACAGACACACACACACACACACACACACACACACACACACACACACACACACACACACACACAGAGAGATACACACAGACAGCAGCTGGCCACCACTTCAGAGGAATGAAGCAGCTCGGGTGACTGAGCGGCCGCCGGGACCCGACAGTACACACACACACACACACACACACACACACACACACAGATACACACAGATAGACAGAGAGGGAGAGAGACACACACACACACACACACACACAGAGATACACACAGACAGCAGCTGGCCACCACTTCAGAGGAATGAAGCAGCTCGGGTGACTTTGAGCGGCCACCGGGACCCGACAGCAGACACACACACAGATACACACAGATAGACAGAGAGGGAGAGAGAGCGACACACACACACACATACACACACACACACATAGAGAGAGAGATACACACAGACAGCAGCTGGCCACCACTTCAGAGGAATGAAGCAGCTCGGGTGACTGAGTGGCCGCCGGGACCCGACAGTACACACACACACACACACACACACACACACAGATACACACAGATAGACACAGATAGACAGAGAGGGAGAGAGAGAGACACACACACACACACACACACACACACAGAGATACACACAGACAGCAGCTGGCCACCACTTCAGAGGAATGAAGCAGCTCGGGTGACTTTGAGCGGCCACCGGGACCCGACAGCAGACACACACACAGATACACACAGATAGACAGAGAGGGAGAGAGAGAGAGACACACACACACACATAGAGAGAGAGATACACACAGACAGCAGCTGGCCACCACTTCAGAGGAATGAAGCAGCTCGGGTGACTTTGAGCGGCCACCGGGACCCGACAGCAGACACACACACAGATACACACAGATAGACAGAGAGGGAGAGAGAGCGACACACACACACACATACACACACACACACATAGAGAGAGAGATACACACAGACAGCAGCTGGCCACCACTTCAGAGGAATGAAGCAGCTCGGGTGACTTTGAGCGGTCACCGGGACCCGACAGCAGACACACACACAGATACACACAGATAGACAGAGAGGGAGAGAGACACACACACACAACTCAGCGGACCAGGCAGCATCTCTGGAGAGAAGGAATAGAGTCGAGACCCTTCTTCAGACTTACCCGAAATGCCACCCATTCCTTCGCTCCAGAGATGCAGCCTGTCCCGCCGAGTTACTCCAGCATTGTGTGTGTCTATCTCCGGTGTGAACCAGCATCTGCAGTTCCTTCCCAATCCCACACTCTCGGCCCCGGGGGGGTGGATGGAGCATCACACGTGGACACATCCCACCCACCACCCCAGACTTGCCCCTTCGGCAGGTCTTTAAGCCGTTCATTGAGACAGAGTGAAGCCACGGGGCAGGCGCCTCAGTAATAAAGGACAAGTGGCAGAAAGGCCGAAGATAGACACAAAATGCTGGAGTAACTCGGCGGGACAGGCTGCATCTCTGGAGCGAAGGAATGGGTGGCATTTCGGGTAAGTCTGAAGAAGGGTCTCGACTCTATTCCTTCTCTCCAGAGATGCTGCCTGGTCCGCTGAGTTACTCCAGCATTTTGTGTCTATCTTTGGTTCAGTCTTTACTCGAGCAAAAGAACAGATTATTAAAGTTCCCACGGTAGACTCACGAGACACTAAGATAAACGCACGGGGCCACTACGTTATTACAACGAGTTTAAATGTTTCCATTTTTAACTTGAACAGTTAATTTGACTCGTGGAAAAAATCAAACATGTTTTGATTTTTTTCACGAGTTAACAAGTTTCCCGAGTACCTGCCGTTAGCGCCACGAGTCGATAAGTTGCTCGTGCGAGTTCCGACGTTCCCGCTACGTGATCACCACGAGTGAAAACTCGGGGTCACTCGTGGGCCAACTCGCACAGTGAGACAGGGGTTTTACACCCAACCAGAGGTTGTACCCCAGAAGTTCTATGTGTGATGGAATAAAGTTACTGTACCACCATAATTGAACTAGAATTGCCTTGGCAGATTTTCACCAATAATTAATCTGGTTATTGTTTGTCCTACATAGTCCTGCATTTTTGGGTATAATGTTGGCCAAATGGCAATTTTCATCATACAATTAGGTTCGAATAGGCACTGCAGAGTAAAGCAAGCCTGTCTTATAAGTTTTGGACATTTATCAACCCTTGTATGTCTTCCCCAAATGCAGTGATGCCAACTGATATCAGCTAGAGGACATGCTGGAAACATATTTCCTGCCCTGGCATCATAACACTCATGGGTGCCCAAATTACTGAGTTTACTGTTGGCACCCTGAGTGAGGCACAATAGACAGGTGTTTAATATATTTACTGTTTCAGTCATAACAGTTTCTTGGAGCAGCTGAGAAACCAAATAATGTTGGCAGCCAGGTCTCATCCATAGCCTCACCAGTCCATACCGATATAGCAAATTTGATGCTACATCGGGAACACCCGGAGTGTGCCTCTTGTGCTCTGGTGTATACACATAAGTAGGGACACCAGCTTCAGGGTCAGTCTCCTCCTGCCCTGGTACTCCCGAGTCTTGCTCTAGGAGACCTCATTCAGACCTAAACAAGGCACCGGAGAGTCAGATTCCCTTTTTTTTTTAACAGGCACCATACTCAGTGTATGGAACTCCTTCGGAGGCTGCCTGGGAATCTCTGGGTCTTTGGACCCTTGACTGATTAACGTTTAGAGCATTTTAGTCTTGCTCTAGGGAGACCTCATCCAGACCTAAGAAAGCACTGGAGAGTCAGATTCCTATTTTTTTACAGGCAGCATACATAGTGTATGGAACTCATTCAGAGGCTGCCTGGGAATCCTTGGGTCTTTGGACCCTTGACTGAGTAAAGTGTGGAGCATTTTCTCCATTTCTAGTCTCCCCCACATTCTTGTCCTCTCTTGGAGGAGAATAACTTTATTTACATTTCCTTGTGTATTTGTGCATAATCATATATGTTCATGTTTAGAATGATAGATTCTGACAGGCACATTTACTTGCAGAATATTTATATTACTCTCAGTATTACAGTTCTCCCAATATAAGGATTGATGTGGCTGTATTGGGTATAATACTTTGTACCCATCTCTCTGCCTCTGCTGGCCCCAGAATCAACCCTTTGTATTTAACCTGCTTGTTCTCTCAGCAGGGATGAAAGTTTAATAATGCACATATCATACACATCAAACTAAGGAACTGCTTCTGATACCACATACTCAGAGCAGACCTTGTATGCTTACCTATCGTTGTGGCCTCAGCCCGAATTACCTAGACCAGCTGGAGGGTATTAACTACGGAATAATGGCCACCGGTATCGGAACCGGCACCGCACTTATCTATTTTGCCGATCGCTGCGATGGGACCGCAATGCTGTGTGGCCCATGCTTGCTCCTCCCGCTGAACAGGCTCCTGCTGACTCACAAGCCAGCCTTACGGAGCTTAAGTCTCGCTGGAAGTTTTAAAAACTTACCTGCGAGGTTTTCTACTTACCACTGGTGGAGCTGCGCTCTCCAGCTCCGTTCAATGCGACATGCGTCGATGTAATGGCGCGCATGCGCCTGTCGGGGCTTCTTCACGTAGTCACTCACGTGACTCCTAAGTAAATTTCACATTACACTTAATATATTTTTAGCAGATCTTATTCAAGGGTTCTCACGGTATTTTGACGCATCATGATGTTGCAACAAAAGTGTTATATTTTACCCCTATTATTCTATTTCATTGTGATCCACTTGGCTCAACCATTTGTAGCACAAAGTTTAATTGAACATCTTGAGGTCAATTCAAAGCAAATGAATGCTGCTGTTGGCAAACTGGAGGGGTGGGAGATTGCAACCTTCACGTGGTCCGCCCTGTTTCGACGAATGCAATCAACCTGGCGTGCACAATTGAATAAGATCAAATAGAACAAGTTGTCCTACAACTTTAGGTTGTGCATGCCATATGCAAAAAGAAGGTGGCAAACTGGAAATTGGCAATTCTCTGCATAGCCCCAGCTGCTTTATTTGTAATGAGAGTATATCATCGAAAATAAAACAACACAATTTTGCTAATTCATTGTTGTTTAGTTGTGGTTCTAATCTCTTGTTACTCATTAGATTTGATCCACATACAAAAGCAACACTGACTTTTCAAATTCAGGCTAGGTATTGCACTTTGGGGGGTTTAGTGTAAGGGGAGAATATAGTTAATGACAAGACCCTTAAAAGCATAAATGTGCAGAGAAATCTTGGATTCCAAGTTCATAGCCCATTGAAGGTGGCAGCACAAGTAAACAGGGTGGTAGACAAAGCGTACCTTCATTGCTAGGGGCATTGAATATAAGAGTAAGGAAGTCATGAAGCAATTCTATGAGACCACATTTAGGACGTATGGAGTATTCTGTGCAGTTCTAGTCACCCCATTACAGGAAGATTGTGGAAGCTATGGAGAGGGTGTAGAATACTGCCTGGATTAGAGAGTTTCAGCTACAAGGAGAGGTTGGATATACTTGGATTGTTTTCGCTGGAACATCGGAGGTTGAGGGAAGACGATAGAAATATATAAAATTATGAAAGGCATAGATAGGGTAGACAGTGAGAACCTTTTACTACAGGGTGGAAATGTAAACCTCTAGAGGGCATAGCTATAAAGTGAGAGTGGTGGGGGCCTGGATTGCATCAACAGGGGTGGTGGTGGAGGCAGATTCGACAGTGGTGTTAAGAGGCTTTTAGATAGGCACATGGAAATGCAAGAAATAGTAGGATATGGATCATGTACAGGCAGATAAGATCAGTTTAACTTGGCATCATGTTCGCACAAATCAGGTTTCCCAAAGGGTCCATTCTGTGCTGTTCTATGTTAACACTGATTTTCCAAATGCAAATTTAACTCTGATTGCAAATGCAACACCCTGACAGATCTGGAAGATAAATTCTCCCACGTGGTTAGATAATTGTATCTTTTGACATTTGTATTCAAGTTGAAGGATATTTCAGGTGAGCACACAGGCGGGTTGCAAGTTAAGTGCCAGGCATCTCTCCAAGGAACCATTATCATATTACCATTTCCTACACCAGATGCCGTGAGTCTTTGTGCCAATTAGTGCTGAATTATGGAAAGCTGAATTATGGAAAACTGTATTATGATTTATGCCTACCAAGAATTGGGTCAACATCTTTCAAACTCGCTTCCTTCACATGGTACTTTATTGCTGCTAACGAACAGAAAGACTCTCAACTGTCTCAGCTGAATTTGAACAAGGATGTATTAATGCAAGAACAGGGTTCCAGCTCACAACTGCTATTACATTTATAATAAATGTACAAATCCTATTAAAGTGTCAACATTCCTAGGTTTTTTTTAAAATATCTGGTCATTTGAGACATCACTCAGTAATAAATCTCTATCATTGTGTCAAATTAATTGAACCTTTACTTGAGGTTGAACAGACTACCAGATGTAACGACACCAACGTGAATTTCCCCACTGTCAATCCAAAGCTTCATTTCTCAATATATAATTAATACATTGAGGTTTAAAATTCTGTTGTTCAACTATAAAAAAAACACGTTAACACAATAAAACGGCAAGCTTCAGGTTCTTAAAATTCCATTCATCCATATACAACATGACCAACCAGCAGTGAGCAGTAATATATTCAGTGCAATTTAAAAATATTTAACTAATTATACGGCTTGATACATATTCACAGCATGGTTCAGATTATCTTCGAACCAAAAAAAATGCCTTAGCTTTAAGGTCCTGGGGAATTGTAGATTTACCTTTGCGTAACAATTTCACATTAAGTGCTACCTAATTGAAGTCTCTCACTGTGTATAGCATGCAATAACATTGAAAGCTTATAGAACTTATGGAACAAATACCAAACTGTTTTGATTGTACTTGGTCCATTTTGATTTTGTTTATAACTAACTTTAACCTTTCAATCAAAAGAAGGGTCTTGCCCACTCAAACGCAAATACAGAATTACTGAGAGGGCAATTTCAATTGTCCTACATCCAGAAAATAGTTCATTAAGCCACCTTTAAATGCTATGATCTACATCTGTTATTTTCTTACATCTTCACCTACTTTGTAGCAGGAGATGAAATCCATGAGCAATTGCCACCATCTCAAAAAAATAATACTTTTCTAACAAATTGCCAATGTCACACTGTTTTAAATATAGCAGTGTAGCATGGAATATTATGAAAACAATGATTAAAGATTAATTGTATTTACATTTAGTTTCAAGCAGCAGGTTTAAAAAAATATATAATTGTATTACAAATAACTTTGAAACGTACAGGATAAAAACAGAAAACGTGTTTACTGAATAATCCAGACAACATATATGGTTAATGAAACATTGGGTTAATGTTTTAGGTTGTCAGAAATGGGACTTATTAACTGTATGTCAAAGCGGGAGGGGAGGAGAGGTGGGGTGTGAACCAGTGATGTCTGCAGAAGGGTCTCGACCCGAAACATCACCCATTCCTTCTCTCCAGGGATGCAGCCTGTCCCGCTGAATTACTCCAGCATTTCGTGCCTATCTTTTTTTAAACTGCAGTGTTTGACTGTTGCTAGTGGAAAACTAGGAACATAAATCCAGTTTAAAATTAAGGTGCACGGACTCTTTACAGGGTTTATGCCTCGAGTTGTGAGGAATATCAAGTATTGATTTTGCCTCAGAGGTATCAAATCTGATTCTGACGAGCACTTAATCTAGCCTGATATTTCATTGAATTAATGAAGGTGGGTCGCAGCCTTTCAGATCAGATTTTGAAGTGAAGTTCTGTCTGCCAGTTTACAAGCATCCAGGAGATCCCACAACACTACTGTCACAGCAGCACAGGCTCCTCGAAGATATAAAGACAGCAATTATTTTCTAATGGGACCTTGCTCTCTATATATTAGTTGCCAGGTTTTCCTGTGGAATAATTGTACTGAGAAAGGCACTACATAATTGTGAATTTGTTCTTTATTTCCCAAGTCATTTGAAAATAAGCAGATATTAACTGCAGCAATTATGTGAGGAATTACAATTTAGTTTAGAATGGAAATGAAGAATTCAAGTTCCTCACTATTTGTACACGCGCAGCTGGACATTTTACAAAATGAACCACAGAGACTCAATCATCCAAGAGTAAAAGTTTAGTTTAGTTTGGAAATACAGTGTGGAAACAAGCCATATAGACTACCGAGTCTGTGCTAACCAGCAATCACCCCGTACACTAGCACTATCCTATGTACTAGGGACAATTTACAATATTTATCAAAGCCAATTAACCTACAAGCCCGTACGTCTTTGGTGTGTGGGAGGTAACCGGAGCAACCAGGGAAAACCAACGTTGTCACAGAGAACGTACAAACTCCGTCCATAGTCAGGATCGAACTGGTGAACTGGCAACTCTACCTGCCCCACCGTGCTTGAGTAAATATTTATTTTAAAGGGTATGGTTTGAAAATGCAAACAATTTATACTCCTTTAATGATGTTTTCAATCACAGGACATTTTTTTTTCAAGAGGAACAAGAATTTTAAGAAAAACATAAGAACCTCAAAGAATTGCTGAAGAATGCTTAGAAAAATGAGTCATTCCTGCCAATGCGTGCAGACGTTCAGCGGATAGTGGACCACAGCTGGAAGAGCAAAATTGGTATCACTTGACTCTTGCAAGCACATAGTTTCCACCATAGCCCACAGTCCCTCACATCTAGAAATGAATAGTTTGACAATAATACAAGAGCCATTAGATTCAGCGTGCTGCCCGACTGTAGGATGTATTGCTAGCCGATGCTAGCTAATTAGTAGCCAAGTAAAAAAATAAACTGACATTGTTTAATTAATATTTTGTGGTTTTTTTTGGTTTCCATAACACCTTAAATCAAATGTATTTTAATTTGTGAGCTGATGTACACCCCCATTCCACATCCCCCAAAAGAAAGACAAGAGCATTTCTCATAGCAAAGGTATATGAATCTAAGTGGTCTTATGATAAGTCCCAAGGCCAAAATAAGCTTTCAATTTGCAGATTAGTCATTGGTAATGTCTTCATTTTCAGTTACTGTGGGTTCTATATGGCCGTCAGATTTCTTCTTTCCTTTTCCAGCAGTGCCCGTTTTCTTCCCTTTTTGCTCAGCATTGTTGGCAGCAAGTTCATCACATTTATTCTTAATGAAGTTTTGCTGGGAAAGAGACATTGTACGTTAATTATGAGCTTCATGCTGATAAAAAAAACATATTGCAGTGGATAAGTTTGCTGGGTAGTTAACTGTCTCTCAGAGCTGAGATGTCACTGTGTGGATCTTCACAATGTCAGTGTTTCAAACCTGTTTCTCCTGAGTCTATTTATCACCCTAAATGGTTCACTGTGTCTTAAAGAGAGGAAAGCTGTCCCTTAATCTATATTACTAAAAGTCTGATCTTGACCACTTCCTGTTGTTCTGTATATTGATTTTAGAAAAAACGCTGCCACTGACGGCTTTGATTTTTGGCCATCTTACACAGAGTCCCTCTCTGCTGCGCAGGGCAAGGGGATTTTTCCATCAAAGAAAAAAAAGTTATTAGTGTTTAAAAAATGTTGAGATTCTCTCTCCTGAAGGCCACGCTCCTTCCGGAGGGACTATAAAACCCAGAAGTGTTGAGTGCCTCAGTCAGTCTCTGAAAGATAGGGGAGCGAGAGGGTCACGTCTCTCAGTCTGAGCTGTGAATAACACTGAACACATGTCCACTAAACTGTGAGTGGTTTTACTGACAAAGATACATAGAAAATAGGTGCAGGAGGCCATTCGGCCCTTCGAACCAGCAACGCCATTCAATATGATCATGGCTGATCGTCCCCTATCAATAACCCGTGCCTGCCTTCTCCCCATATCCCTTGGCTCCACTAGCCCCTAGAGCTCTATCCAACTCTCTCTTTAATCCATCCAGTGACTTAGCCTCCACTGCCCTCTGTGGCAGGGAATTCCATAAATTCACAACTCTCTGGGTAAAAAGGTTTTTTCTCAGCTCAGCCTTAAATGACCTCCCCTTTATTCTAAGACTGTGGCCCCTGGTTCTGGACTCACCCAACATTGGGAACATTTTTCCTGCATCTAGCTTGTCCAGTCCTTTTATAATTTTATATGTTTCTATAAGATACCCCCTCATCCTTCTAAACTCCAGTGAATACAAGCTTAGTCTTTTCAATCTTTCCTCACATGACAGTCCTGCCATCCCAGGGATCAATCTTGTGAACCTACACTGCACTGCCTCAATCACAAGGATGTCCTTCCTCAAATTAGGCATTGACCTGTCAGTGCCCTTAATGTTGTTTGAAAATATAGTTTGGAAATACTACAGCTGTGTTGCCATTGGTTTGGAAATGCTAAAGCTGTGTTGCCTTTGGTTTTGAAATGCTAAAGCTGTGTTGCCTTTGGTTTGGAAATGCTAAAGCTGTGTTGCCTTTGGTTTGGTAATGCTAAAGCTGTGTTCCTTTGGTTTGGAAATGTTAAAGCTGTGTTGCCTATGGTTTGGAAAAGCTAAAGCTGTGTTCCCTAATTAAAGTCGCCTTGCCTAATTAAAGTTGCCTTGCCTAATTAAAGTTGCCTTGCTGTCTTTATAATTAAAAGTCTAATCTTGACCACTTCCTGATTGCGCTTTATATTGATTTTAGAAAAAACACTACCGCTTACGGCTGTGATTTTTGGCCATCTTATTCAGTCCCCCTCCGCTCATTAGGTGCCAAGGATTTTTCCCATCGATTAAAAATAAAAGAGTTATATCAGTGCTTAAAAAATGTTGAGATTCTTACAACTGTCAATCACGCCATGAAGGCCACGCCCCTTCTGGTGGGAGGGAGAGGGACTATAAAACCCAGAAGTGTGGGCATGGTTCAGTCTCTGCAAGATGGAGGGAGAGGTCACGACTTGCTGTCTTTAGTGGCCTTGCACCCTGCTTGGAATGGCATGAAATTGCACGTATTTGGTGACCTTATACCCTGCTTGACGTGGTATGAAACGGCAATTGAATTTGGTGGCCTTGTACCCTGCTTGAAGTGGTAAGAAACTACACTTGAATTTGGTGGCCTTGCACCATGCTTAAAATGGAATTTCAAGGAATAGCCGTGTCAACTGCCAGCCCACCAGCTGTGACTGAGTGAGCTGAGCTCTACAAAGCTCCCTCCCCCCCCCCCCCCCCCCCCCCCCCCCCCCCCCTACTGGACACCAATACTGGAATTGGTGGAGAGGTGGAATATTGCTTCGGGGGACCAGCCTTCGTGTGATGCTGGGACCCAACGGGTCCCACTTAGTCTAGTCTATATAAATAAAAGTCTCATCTTGACCACTTCCTGTCTGAGCTGTATATTGATTTTAGAAAAAATGCTACCCTGTATCGCTGTGATTTCTGGTCATCTTACTCACAGTCCTCCTCCGCTGAGCCAGCCCCGAGGATTTTCCCATCGATGAAAAATAAAAAAGTTATGAGTGGTTAGAAAACCTTGAGATCAGCTGATTGGTCCTCTTGCCTGTCAATCACCACAATGAAGGTAACGCCCCTTCCGGGGGGCGGGGGGCGGGGGGCATTGTAGTATGCCTGGATATGAGTCAGTCTGGATGCCTGGACATGAGTCAGTCACTCTGCAAGATCGCGAGGGAGAGGCCACGACTGTCATTCTAAGCTGTGAATCAACTGAACTGGGAGTCTGCAATGTACTTGCAATAAATGATTTGTTAGCCCTTAATGACAATGCCATGAATTGTTTGGCCTGCTGCCCTGCCTGTGCTTGAAAGTGCATTGCTTATTTGGAAATGAAATGAAATGGCAATGCCATGAGTTGTTTGGCCTGCTGCCCTGCCTGTGCTTGAAAGTGCAATGCTTAATTGGAAATCAAATGAAATGAAATAACGATGCCATGAGTTGTTTGGCCTGCTGCCCTGACTGTGCTTGAAACTGCAAAGCTTTATTAGGTCCAACTGCGTTTGGAAGGAATAAATGCTTTATTAGGTCTGACTGTGTTTCGATGGAATAAATGCTTTGTTAGGTCCGACTGTGTTAGGAAGGGATAAATGCTTTATTAGGTCTGACCGTATTTGGAAGGAATAAATGCTTTATTAGTTCCGACTGTGTTTAGTCCAAATGTCCCGCTCATTTTGTGACTTCCGCTTAGTGGACAGGTCGCGCTGATTGCGTAATTTCCGGTAAGTGCAGTGGTCACGCTAATTGCGGAAGTCTCACAGTGGAGATGCCACGCTCCACCGTGTGAGTAGATTCAAGAAAGTTTACTGTCATTTATATGGTGTGTGAGTGTGTGCGTGTGCGTGTGCGTGTGCGTGTGCGTGTGCGTGTGTGTGTGATTGTGTGAGAGTCTGTGTGTGTGTGAGTCTGTGTGTGTATATTGGAATTATTGGAGAGGTGAAATATTGCGTTGGGGGACCAGCACTCCAGTGTGAAGCTGGGACGCAACGGGTCCCACTTAGTCTAGTATCATTTTCTTAGTGTACTGGGACATGTGACAAAGAGAGTTCCCCAAAGGTCTGTACTTTATGTTGTATACCATCATTGACTTGGAGGAAGGATTGCAGTATAATGTATTTAGCAGTGTAGTAGAGACCATTCTATCAGCAAAGTACATTAAAAAAATACCTGATTAAAGAATAATGTAAACGTTATACACAAAGTGCTGGAGTAACTCAGTGGGTCAGGCAGCAAAGTTATACGTGAATATCACTTTAAAAATCTTATTACGAGCAGGACTGTGTTGTAAGTTATGGAGGATGTGGAGTGTGCTACATCCGTCACCGTGTATTCATTACTGAGACAACAATGTGTCCAGTGGACTGGCCTTGTTAACTGATTGGAAAATACCCTCATTCCCATGGATCTCCATGGTGAACAAGCCGTAGGGTGAGGACCTGCCAGATCTGCTACAGAGGCAAATGTAAACAAGATTAAGTGATGGCAGATGAGATGCTTGTGGCCAATTGTCCAAATAAATTCAGGTGGCTGAGAAGAGGCTCAATGCCTTTACCTGCAGTAAACGTGCATGACCTTGAGACCAATGTTGACCACGTCAAAACAACATTCTGAAATATAGATGGCAGCCTCACTCTGAATATGACACCACTATCAAGATGCATGAAAAGACTCAGAACAGTGTGCTGGTGAATGTGAATGATTTAAATCTTTAACAATGCATCAATGACCTAATGTAAGCAAGCTGTCTGATGTAAAACTTTGATATTAGTATTAAAGATTTAACAAATTCTGCAATGAGACTGCAATGAAATACACAGGAAGACCATAGTAGTAGTAAATATCCACAAGGGATTCCAACTTGAATAACAAGTTGATTGGCAATATAAAGGCCATAATGCCTTTCTTCTTTGCAGAAAAAATATTTAGATAGCAAAAATCAATTACTTTGAACAAACTGCAGGAGAAGAAAGAGGAATGACGATGGTAAGCATGTTTTTTTGATAATTAAATAATATATTTAACACTGATGCTTAAATCCTGCTCAGAGGGTCTCAAAGAGCTCCAGTTAAATTTAACTAGTCAGATTTTAAATGGAATGCCTGCATTTAACCATATTATCCTTATGTCCATCACCGTTTAGCCTGGATTTTTTCCTCAAGAAATTCAATAAAATCCAGGCAAGACCAGCTTGCAATCTTAAGGAGTTTTGATATTCTGAATGCCCTATCTTCATTGGAAGGGAATTCTAATATGAACTGTTTTGAGTACTTTTAATGGTAAAGTTTTAACGTAATTATAACATTTATTGCAAATATGAAGAAAGGTGCAACTTCACCAGTGCTTTGCTCCTCCTTGCTAGCAGTTTCACATCATCAGCATTAATGGTGGTCCGCTTGCCATGTCTGTTGGAAGATATTAAAGTTAACTGCCTCCATCAGTTTGACATTAAATCTTAAAATTAAAATGAGTGTGTCATTCAGGGAGAAGATGTTCAACGCATTTACAATCTGCATGAGCAACTTTATGACTTGTTTCACATTATGCTTCAAGTAGCTAATCTAGGCTCCTGTACAGTACTGAGGGTTGCAATGTTCACAGTTCTCTTTCAGAGGAAATGCTACAAGGCTCTATCTTGTTCCAGTGCTTCAAATTGATATGGAATCATAGAAAGATACAAGAAGTACTCGTATTGTTCTACGCATTCCCTCAATTAATCAATAACACTAGAAAATGTTTTTTTTTGTTTCATCTTATGGAAAATGTGTCTACATACTCAAAAGTAATTCAGATGTAAAATTCATATGATTAATATTATAATACAATATAGTAATTACCCACACCTGCTGTGGTAGCAGCAATAAAGATCCAAATGGTAACAGAAGCACCAATTAAATCCCATGATACATTAAAATTTTAAGATAACAAGCTACCAAACTGTTGCTTATTATTTTTAGCTTAGCTTAGCTTAGAGATATGACGCAGAAACAGTCCCTTCGGCCCACTGAGTCCACGCCAACCAGCGATCCCCGCACACTAACTCTATCCTACACACTAGGAACAATTTAAAATTCTACGAAGCTAATTATCTTCAACCCTGTACGTCTTTGGGGTCTGGGAGGAAACCAGAGCAGCTGGAAAAACCCCACAGAGTCACAGGGAGAACGTACAAATTCCATACAGACAGCACCCGTACTCAGGATCGAACCAGGGTCTCTGGCACTGTAAGACTGTAACTCTACCATTGTGCTCCTTGCTGCCCACTAAATAAAATGAAATAATTTCTTCTGTGATCAATTATTTGGATACTTTGCAATAAATCTACGATATGATGATACAGAAAAAGGAGGAATAGTTGTTTTCATTATTTTAGCCTGTTGCATTTTTGTTTGTACTTGATGACAATTGGAACCAAAGTATTTGACTGTACGTTGTGGATGGAAATTACCCTGCTACCTCCTTTCCACCAGTAGAAGATAACTAGGTGTGGGTTTACATTTAAACAAAGATTAAATTAAGTTTTAAGCCTATGATTAAACGTTTAAAGTCAATGGAATTATGAAAATACTGCTTATTCCCAGGCTACTGCAAGATTTTGTTTTAACAAGATGTTCTCTTCTTGGGCAGGTCCTCTAGATCGAGAATGATTTGTTTCCACTGCAGTATTGTGGGTTCTGAGGTGAGTATTGTTAGGGGTTGGACACACTAGAGGCAAGAAACATGTTCCCGATGTTGGGGGAATCCAGAACCAGGGGCCACAGTTTAAGAATAAGGAGTAAGACATTTAGAACGGAGACGAGGAAACACTTTTTCTCACAGAGAGTGGTGAGTCTGTGGAATTCACTGCCTCAGAGGGCAGTGGAGGCAGGTTCCCTGGATGCTTTCAAGAGAGAGCTAGATAGGGCTCTTAAAAATAGCGGAGTCAGGGGTTATGGGGAGAAGGCAGGAACGGGGTACTGATTGGGGATGATCAGCCATGATCACATTGAATGGCGGTGCTGGCTCGAAGGGCCAAATAGCCTACTCCTGCACCTATTGTCTATTGTCTATTGTGATGGATATGACAATAAGGAATCTACAGATTTGGCCACATGTGCTGCAGGGTATGTTAGATGGGGAAAATGTTGGGTGGCTTGGTAGGTGATGCAATCCTTCTCCTGTTTATCCTGGGCTTTGATGTGCACCCAACACTATTCCAAGTGATCCTTGTAAATTTTGAGCAGTCAGAGATTGAGAATTCCCAGCAGTCTATGGAGATGCTGCACTTTTGTCAAATAGAATTCATCGGTCCATCTAAGGCAGAGCTTAATTTTTGGACTCTGGTATTGGGCATGTGAACAACATAGCTTGCCCAATGGAGGCAGCAAAGGGGGCGGTACTATGGCACAATGGTAGCGTTGCTACCTCACATCGCTAGAAACCCGCGTTCGATCCTGACTATGCTCTGTCTGTAAGGAGTTTGTACGTTCTCCCTGTGACCACCGGGTGGTGCCAGCAATGGCTGACTCGCCAACAGTCCGTCGCGTCCCTCCTTCCTTGTTGTTTTATAGTATGTGTCAAACGTATGTTTTAGTGTTCTTTAGCTTGTTTTATGTGGCAGGGTGGTTGGGGGAAAAATTACATCTCCGTCGAGGCATGATGCGTCTCTAACAGAGACGCATCATATCTCGACGGAGATGTAATTTTTTTCCATATCGTATCTCCGTCTGCACTGCAGCCTAACACTGAGGAGCTGGCGGCCTCTGCTGGAGACCGACTTCGGGAAGCTCCGTCCGCGGGAAACTGCGGACTTATCATCATGAAGCTTGCGAGATCCCTGTGGGAGATCGACTTTGGAGCTCCAACTGTGGGAGCCTGGGAACTTTAACATCGTGGAGCTCACGGCCCTTGGTTAGAGACCGATGTCGGGAGCTCCAAGTTGCAGGAGCTTCGATCGCCCGACGCGGGAACTTCAATTGCCCCGATGTGGGGGCTTCGATCACAGGCTGCGGGAGATTCGATCGCCCCGACTGCAGATGGTTCGACTACCCCAACCGCGGGAGAATAAAGAGGAAGAAAATTAGGCTTTATTGCCTTCCATCACAGTGAGGAATCCGCTGTGATGGATGTTTATGTTAACTTTTATGTAGTTGTGTGCCTTGTTGTTTTTTTTAGTATGGCTGTATGGTAATTCGAGTTTCACTGTACATTAATTGGTACACGTGACAATAAACTGACCTTTGAACCATTTGACCCGCGTGAGTTTTCTCTGGATGCTCTGAAGATGTGCAGGTTTGGAGGTTAATAGGCTTATATAAACTGTGTCTAGTGTGTCGGATAGAACTATTATATGGGTGATCACTGGTTGGCGTGGCTTCAGTGAGCCAAAGGACCTGTTTCCATGCTGCATTTCTAAACTGAACTAATGCTGGGCATGTTAATCTAAAAGTGTACATCAGCTCACTTATTCTGCAGTGATTTTGACTGGTTACAATAAAGCTGGCAGCATAGTTCTGCAGGTTGCATACCCTGAGCCGTTTCCATTGCCACATTGGACATTTTGAGGGAAGAAAAATGAAAAATAATTGCCATCTGACAAAGGATATACTGAAGGCTTTGTTGGTATTATTATGGGCAGTGCCTCCCAGCTTCAGGGACTTCGGTTCAATCCTGACCTTGGGCGTTGTTTGTGCAATGTTCGCACATTCTTTCTGTGGGTTTCCAGCAGGTTCTCCAGTTTCCTCCCACATCACAAATATGTACTTAGTAGGTGAATCCGCGACCATAAATTACCCCTCAGTGTAAGTTAACGGACAAAAAAATAGGAATAAAGGGGAGCTGTCAAAGAGAATAGTTTGCTGGGTGCAGAGAAATTACAAGAGGGTGTATGGGATTGCTCCCTAGGAGCTGGCATTGATTAAATGGGCAAATGGTCGCTTTCGTACAGGCTTAATATTCTAAGGGAAAACAAAGATTGGAAAGGAAACAAAAACAAGGTATGGTGATAGCCGAAGAAAACATCTTGTTTATTTTGCATACATTTACTGAGATATTGAGTATATCTGGAGTTGGTTAAGCACAAATAAATGCAGAATGCTTTAACCCATATTTGATGTTAAAAAACAAACTCTTAACTTTCATTAAATCAATATTACTTACTTTGCAAATAGTTCAAGGTCCTTTGCAAAATTCTCTGAAAATCAATAAGAGGCAAAGTAGAAATAAGCAACACTGGATCTTATGCAGATCATGTAATACAAATTTAAATGTTTCTGTGTTGTGCATTCCATGCAATTATATGTAAAGTTAATTTTACCTTCTTTCCCAGCAATTTCAAACCAAATCCAAGCACTATTCAATTGACATTAGTAAATGTAGAACTTTTTTTTTTTTAAATCGGCACTATCTGTCCTCTCCTGTCATGTATGAAACTTGTGTCACATGGTACGTGCATACGTGTACTAAAACTATCAGGTTGCCACCAAAATGAGTTTTTGTACATTTTTTAAAAGCTAACTTCTTACAATTGTTCTATGTTCTTACAAAATTGTTCTCACAGTGCTTTCTGCCCAATGGTCAGACCACTTCCTTTCTTCTTACCATATTGCTGATATTTTAAATGATTCCTTTATGCCAATTAAATGTGGTATTCTTTATAAATTAGAGCTGAACTTTTTTTCACACAAATTATCCAACAGTTTTAATTAACAAGTAACATGACAAAAATACTAATTTAAATAGGATTAATAAATATCACTGATTGAAAATATAAATAATGGATCCTCTATTTCCGAGAGTATCAAAATTCAAACCAGATTTCAACAAAGTAATCCATGATTATAAACTATTAATAAAAATTAAATCAAAGGAAAACTGTAGCATAGTGCATTATGGCCATTAAGGAGCTGGATTACACTAAGACATAAACTGGTTGAATTGAATAACAATATCCACTCATTTTCTCACACTGACCAGGAAAGGAGAGCACAATTAGACAATCCAGGGCTCTGTACACCAGAAAGTAGCAGGATCTAACCATCAAGCCTCTCAAGCATGTCCCAACATTCGATGTTCGAATCTCATTTCTTCGAACTTTCAAATATGAATCAATCACATCTTAAAGATAATCATCTGGCCTATCCACTACCCTCAAAGAGAAAGAATTTCTACACATCTCAGTGATCTGCTCATTATTTTTGTAGCTATGTCCCCTTTTTCATGACCTTCCCATTAGTGAAAACATCTTAACATAAGGTCAAATATACCGTGCCCTCCATTATGTTTGGGACAAAGACCCATCATTTATTAATTTGCCTCTGTACTTCACAATTTGAGATTTGTAATAGAAAAAAATCACATGTGGTTAAAAGTGCACATTGTCAGATTTTATTAAAGGCCATTTTTATACATTTTAGTTTCACCATGTAGCTGTGTTTATACATAGCATCTCTGATGAAATATAGGTGACGTTTCGGGTCGAGTCATCTTTATTCTCATTTTCATTTCTGATTTTGAAAACCCTCAAAATAGTTGATCTGCCAAATTAATTCCAAGACTAGCAAAAAAGGTGATTATGATCTCATTGTGGAGCATTAAGATTTTATCACTTCCTGAAATGCCATGGGTGGTCAGCTTGCATGCTTCACTTTCTGTAAATTAATTATTTTTTGGTGTTACTGAATTGATTCAACGGCTTCCAAAGTAAAATCTTTATAGTTGTGATTAATCTTTGAAACTGAAATGATTACAACAATATCAATGAGAAATTACAAGTTTACGCGACATGATTAAATTTAACCCCGCAAAGCGGTAGTTAATAGAAATAAAATAATTGCTATATTCTTCAGAAAAATAGGCATTGAAACTTGGAGCAAGTTATGAAGATCTTCAAGAATAAATTAAAATGTGATGTTAAATAATGAATTGATATGCTAAGATCAGTTTAAGAGAGAACAAGGCCAACTAACATTAATTAATAGCCAACAAAGATATAAATGAAGATAACTTTGATCCAGAAATGCTCCAATAAAGGTATATGAATCATCAGAATAAAGTCTGATATAAATAAAGCAAGTGATTTAATCAAGGTAGACACAAAATGTTGGAGTAATTCAGCAGGACAGGCAGCAAGTTATTTAAGTAAATGGTTAGAAAGACGTTATGCAAAGTTTTTTTATAGAAGAGGAGAAAGCATTCTAAAAAAGGAAATCAGCAGGAAGGGTTGGGAGCAATGACTTTACAAGGAAATCTAGAATTAATCCACCAACATATCTAAACTTCTTCAACTCTGGTATCAATATAACTGCACCACCAACTGTATTTTCAGTTGCCAAGTATGTAAACTCTGCATTTCCTCTTGATAAGATCTTCACATGAGGCAATGTTCATCTGTTAACATTATGAAATGTTCTATTTTGTGTTTTATGTCTCCTGACCTTAAACCCCCACTCCTCAGATTTCAAACAACTCTCCTAGCCCCACTTCAGAATATTCTTTCAATATACCCCGGACAGTACAAGGCTTTTCCCATATTCATGGATATGACAACCATTCCCAATGTTCCAGAACCCCAAGACTTTCTTCAATGCTGCCCCAGATCCTCAAGATTCACTGGGATGTGCCTCTGAATTTGCACATTTACCAAAAATGGTAAATGCATTTACCCAAAATGTAATTGCTGAGGTGACCCGTTGTCTTGTCAAAAACATTTAATTGTACCGTTCATCCCGTGTTAACCTACATATGACAAATAAAACTGAACTGAAATGTCAAGACTGGTTTGAAGTCCCATGCCTTTGGCAGTCAAGGCACAACATGTGGTCTGTGGCCAATTCAATCAGGGATGGGACCATCAGCCTACATACAGTCAACATCCCATGATTCAGATTAGTTACCGTAATACACACTGGAATGCAATGAAATTTCTTCTTCATGTGAAGGCTCACAGAGTAAACAGTATAGATACAGAAATGATAATTACAATACTATGACAATTGCAAAACAGCAGAATGGTCAAGTTTGCAGTGTATATGAAGTAGTATAAAAATATTAAAGTACAATGACAGAATAACTGAAATGAGGTTGAAATAAGAGTAAATGCCAGCACCTTTAGAAATGGGGTGTGAAATAGGTGATTACATCAGGAACCTGATATCAGTAGGAAAGAAGATATAAGGAACTACAGAGGCTAGTTTACAAAAATAAACACACATAAACTCAGTGTGTCAGACAGCATGTCAGGACAACATGGATACATGATGTTTCGAGTCGGGACCCTTCTTCAGACTAATTGTGGGAAGGAGCTGTAAGAAAAGTGGGAAGGACAAAGCCTGGCGAATGATTTGTGAATACAAGTGAGGGGGCATTGATAGGCATAGTTGGACAAAGGCCAGAGATTAAAGATCGAAGAGGTGCGAATTGTGGCAGCCTGAGGAAGGAATATAGGTGGAAGGAGAGGGGGCCGGAGTGAAATGGATCTAGGTGCGGCACAGGGAAGAGAGGGGGATGGAAAGAAGGAAGGAAAGTAGAAGAAAGAAAAGTGTTAAAGAAGGAACAGCAGTTGCTGGAGAATAGTCTGAAGAAGGGTCTCGACCCGAAACGTCACCTATCTCCTTCGCTCCTTAGATGCTTCTGCACCCGCTGAGTTTCTCCAGCCTTTTGTGTACTGAAGAAATAAAAGGATTGTTTGTAGGTTAATTACCTGACATTGAAGATTTAAAAGTTTATATCGTTAGGTTGCAAGCTATCCAGGTGCTGTTCCTCCAGTTTGCATGTGGCCTCAATCTGGCAATGGAGGAGGCCCAGGATAGAAAGGTCAGTATGGGAATAGGAAAAGCAGTTAAAATAGTTAGCAATCGGGAGATTCAGCAAGCCCTGACAGAGCAATATCAAATGTAGACCGGGTGTACACTTGGTCTCGCTAATGTAAGAAAGCTGGTTTTAAGTCTGGACATCCAAGCTTTCAAGCTTCTGTATCCTCTTCCAGAAGTGAAAAAAAGAAAAAGGAGTAGGTTTACCAAAAAACATTTCCTTTTCATGCACCTGTGCTTATCTTGTCTGACCACACTGATATTTTCTAAGGGTACTGTTAGCATTTTCTCTACTATTTATATTTGCCTCATTGCAATTTGCAGTTCCCCCTTTTCTCTCCCTTCCTAACCATGGGTTACATTTGCCACCCTCAAATCTGCAGGAACTATTCAAAAATCTATAGAATCCCGGAAGATAACAACCAGTGTTTTCAATAGTTCAATGGCTACTTTTTTTAATGCTCAGGGGTGCAGATTATCAGGCCTGAGGGATTTATCAGCTCTCAAACCCAATGATTTGTCCAACAGTGTATTTTTAATATAAAGCTAATTTCCTTTAATTCCTCCTTTTCATTAGACCCAGTTCGGCAGCATTTCTGGGGAATGACTTGCATCCTATTCCATGAGGACGGAAACAAAACATTTGTTTAATTGCTCTGCCAATTTTTGTTCCCCTTAAATTCTGAAAGCTTTGTTGCTGTCATTGGGGAAATGCTGTAATCTAACAACAATATAAGGCTGGGAAATAACAGCAGAACATTTAGAAAATCAGAGTCAATGGGGTTTTACAAAAGGGTGCCAAGGCCAAGGTTGGATCAATCATGATCTTATTTACTAGTGCAGCAGGCCCCATTCCTGCTTCGCTTATGCTCTAAGGTAGTTGTAATTTTAAACCTATGTTCTAGCTACAATACCAGATAGTCAAAACAATCCCGAGGCACGACTTCAACAATGGGTATTACCCTAGTGTTTTGGTCAATATTTGTCCATTAATTAACACCAAAAGAGTGGATATCTGGTCGTGATTACACTGCTGATTTTGATCACAGTATACAAATTAGCAGTAGGAATAGGCCACATATAGCAAGCATACCACATTCCTACTATCTACTCGTGATGCCACTTTCAAGAAGCTATGGATTTGGACTCCAAGATCCCTCTATGTCAAAGCTAGTAAGGGTCTTGGCATTAACTGTGTACTTTCCCTTACATTCGACCTCCCTAAATGCAACACCTCAAACTTAGTTTAGTTTAGAAATACGGCATGGAAACGGGCCCTGCGTCCCACCGAGTCCACGATGACCAGTGATCACCCATACAGTAGTTCTAGACTACACACGAGGAACAACTTACAGAAGCTACTTAACCCACACTTGCTCAGATTAAACTGCAACTGCCATTTCTCCATCCATATCTGTAACTGATGTAAATCTCACTGCATCGTTTGACAGCTTTCCTCACTGTTCTCAATTCTGCTAATTTTGGTGTTGTCTACAAACTTACAGACCAAGTCATCTACATATGCGTCATAGTCATCAATATATATCACAAACAACAGTTCCCAACACTGATACCTGCAAAACACCACTGGTCACAGATTTTCAGCCAGAACGATACCTTTCCACCACTGCCCTCTTCTTTCGGTAAGCCAGTTCTGAATCCAAAACTGTATATCCCATGCAGTTAATCTTCTGGATCAGCCTACCATGGGGGATTTTTATTAAATGCCTTCCTAGTATGCCTTCCAGGTATTAGTTTAGTAAAGTTTCTCTGAATTGAGGAAAGAAAACCAGCGCAATACATAGTCATCTAGATGCAATCTTACAAATGTCCTAGAAAATTGAGACAATACCACCCTTTGACAAAAGACAATAGGTGCAGGAGTAGGTCATTCGGCACTTCGAGCCAGCACTGCCATTTAATGTGACCATGGCTGATCATCCCCAATCAGTACCCCGTTCTTGCCTTCTCCCCATATCCCTTGACTCCGCTATTTTTAAGAGCCCTATCAAGCTCTCTTGAAAGCATCCAGAGAACCTGCCTCCATGGCCCTCTGAGGCAGAGAATTCCACTCACAACTCTCTGTGAGAAAAAGTGTTTCCTCGTCTCCATTCTAAATGTCTTACTCCTTATTCTTAAACTGTGGCCCCTGGTTCTGGACTCCCCCAACATCGGGAACATGTTTCCTGCCTCTAGCGTGTCCAAACCCATAACAATCTTATATGTTTCAATGAGATCCCCTTTCATCCTTCAATGAGTGAAAGATATGCAAAAAACTATCCAAGCCATTGTACTGTGCTGGGCGACTGGGCAGGGCCCGAGGGCTGAGGGAGAGGTGGGAAGGGGAGAGACAGCAAGGGTTAACAGCAATATTCAAGCCCAAAGGATGCAGACTCCCCATTGCTCTCACTCTGCCGTGGATATGACAAACAGGGCAGAGTCCCGGTCCTCACCTTTCACCCCACCAGCCGGAAATACAACATAACCTCCGCCAGTTTACCTCCAACCCCCTCCACTCTTCCCCAATAACTCCCTTGCAAGCAATGTTGTCCCTTCACCTCAATTTTCAGGGACCAAGCAGTCCTTCCAGGTCCGACAGAGGTTCACCTGCACCTCCTCCAACCTCATCTACTGCATCCGCTGCTCCAGATGCCAGATGTCTATATCGGTGAGACCAAGCGGAGGCTTGGCGATCGCTAACACCTCCGCAATAACCAACCTGACCTCCCGTGCTCAGGATTAACTCCCCCTCCCATACATCCGACCTCTCGTCCTGGGCCTCCTCCATGAGCAACACCGCAAGCTGGAGGAACAGCACACCTCATATTCCGCCTGCATCCTTTGGGCTTGAATATGCCAATTCTGTTAACCCTACTCCAGCCCTCGCACTGACATGTCTTCTATTTTATCAATGTACAATGGCTTCCCTTTATCAACCGATACTTTTTTGCATATCTTTCCTCATTGTTCCTTATAATCACCGTCTATATCATTTCCCTGATCCCTGACCAGTCTGCTCGACCAAACGTCTTTTTCGCTCCTTAGATGCTGCTGCACCCGCTGAGTTTCTCCAGCTTTTTGTGTACCGTCAAACAAACTTTATTGTCATTTAGAAATACATCGATATATGCAATTCCAAACGAAATTCCATTGCATTTGGCTCCCCATGCCACACGATAATAAACAGAAGGATAAAATGAATAAAAGGATAAAATGGATAAAAGGATAAATAGACAATGGTGGCAGCCCATTACATGGCATTCAGGAATCTGATGGCTCGTGGGAAGAAGCTGTTGCAGAACCTTGATGTTTTGCTCCTTATGCTCCGATATCTTTAGCCCGAGGGCAGCAGAGTGAACAGACCGTGATGCAGATGTGTGGGGTCTTTTATAATACTGCTGGCCTTAGACATGCAACGTTTGGTCGCAATATCCCCGATTGAGGGGAGAGAAGTCCCGATGATTTTTTCCGCTGTCCTCACCACTCTCTGCACGGACTTCCAGTCAGAGGCTTTACAGTCCCCAAACCAGACAGAGATACAGCTGGTGAAAATACTCTCTATGGTGCCCCTGTAAAAAGTGGTGAGGACGGGATGGGGGAGGTGAGCTCTTCTCATCCTGCGCAGAAAGTGCAACCGCTGCTGTGCTCTCTTAACTGTTGATGAGATTTATTTGACCAGGTCAGACTGTTAGTGATCTGCACCCCCAGGAACTTAGTGCTACTGACCACCTCCACATCGCTGTATTGATGTGAAGTGGTGTGGGACTGTGCCTATTTTTCCTGAAGTCGACGATGACCTCCTTTGTTTTTTGGACATTCAGGATCTGGTTGTTCGTATTGCACCAGTCCACCAGTTGTTTCACCTCCTCCCTGTAAGCCAGCTCATTGTCGTCCCGGATGAGACCCACCACTGTTGTGTCATCTGCGTACTTCATGATGTGGTTTGAACTAAACCTGGCATAACAGTCGTGGGTCATCAGGGTAAACAGCAGTGGACTCAGGACACAGTCCTGAGGGGAGCCGGTGCTCAGAGAGATGATGTTATAGGTATTATTTCCAACCCTCACTGACTGGGGTCTGTCAGTGAGGAAGTCCAGTAGCCAGTTACACATCGGGGTGTTGAGGCCCAATGGAACCAGTTTGCTTATCAGGTGCTGAGGGATAATTGTGTTGAATGCTGAACTAAAATCCACGAACAGCATTCACACATAAGTGTTCTTCTCCTCTAGATGTTCCAGGCTCAGATGGAGTACGGAGGATATAGCGTCCTCTGTGGAGCGGTTTGGCCAATATGCAAACTGCTGCAGCGGTAGAGTTGCTGCCTTACAGCAAGGCTGATGTTTTACCACATTATTCTCCATTCACCGGGTCTTTTCCCACTCACTTAAGTTTACCATGTGCTTTTGTAGCCTCCTTACAGCCTCTTCACAATTCACTTTCCTACCTATGAGTATGTCATTACCAAATTAAACAACCATTCTCTTAATGCCTTATTTTGATATGTGTCTGCTTACGATATAGTTAAAACTAGCCCATATTATTTGGAGAAAGATGGCTCTACACACACTCATGTTGGTATCAAAAGCAAGAATGATTTATTTCCAGGTCAAAAGTCACGGATCTCATTTACATAATTATATGCGTGAGTATGAGCATGCGCGAGTATGAGTACAGCTCATATGCTCAAATTACACGGACATTGATACATGCCTTTATCTCAATTATTTCTATGAATTGTGAAAAGTTGAAGCTCCAGCAATGATCTCTGTGACATATCACTCGTCACATTTTATCACTCGTCAATCAGAAAAATAAATATTTTTCCCAACTCTCCATTTCTACTAAATTAGTAAACTGTTTAGTAATTGGACATAATTTTTCCAAATGCCATTTTTGGTAAAACTAACGCCCGTTGTTTCCTACAGTTTATCTCCACTCCTTTTAGACAAAAGACAATAGACAATAGGTGCAGGAGTAGGCCATTCAGCCCTTCAAGCCAGCACCGCCATTCAATGTGATCATGGATGATCATCCACAATCAATACCGTGTAATTTGAGCATAGGAGCTGTACTCATACCCGCGCATGCTCATACGCGCGTGTATAATTATATAATTGAGGTCAGTGACTTTTGACCTGGAAATAAATAATTCTTGCTTTTGATACCAACAGCAATTTTGAGAGATTGATATGCACAAACCGATTGCTGTATTTCGCTCATTATAGCAACGATAATATTTGAAAAATACTATTTGTTGAATGATTTGGGGTATTTATGTTGTGAAAAGTGCTACTGAAATCCAAGCCTTTTTTTTGTTCTTATCATACTTATACATAGCATACTAGGTTCTGTGTAGTGTTCTCACGGCCCCACGGCAGCGCAGCAATAGGGTTGCTGCCTTGCAGCTCCAGAAACCCGGGCTTGCTCCCGACAACGGGTGCTGTCTTTACGGAATTTGTATGTTCTCCCCGTGACTGTGGGTTTTCTCCGAGATCTTTGGTTTCCTCCCACATTCCAAAGACGTACAGGTTAATTGGCTTGGTATAAATGTCTCTAGTGTGTGTAGGTTTGTGTTAATGAATGGGGGTCACTGGTTGGTGTGGTCTCGGTGGGCCAAAGGACACTGTATCTCTAAATTATACTAAACAATCATGGCAGTCTTCAGGCCCTATTAGTGCAACTAAACCAAAGAGCTAAATCAAGTTTTTAACTTAAATTCTCTGTATGGGTGATGTGCTAGCAATGTTGCCACTAAAGGGGCTGTCCCATTGCGGCGACCTAATCTGCGAGTTTAGAAGAGTTTGCCCTCGACTCAAACTCACAGCATGG
This sequence comes from Okamejei kenojei, assembly GCA_035221665.1. Lineage (NCBI taxonomy): Eukaryota > Metazoa > Chordata > Chondrichthyes > Rajiformes > Rajidae > Okamejei > Okamejei kenojei. The sequence continues at coordinate 7,301,655 of CM069162.1, forward strand.
TCGACACGTGGTCCTAGGAGGTCCTATGAGGTCACTGGAACTCTCCTTCATGCTCGAGGGAAGTTCGCGCATACTCGCGGCCTCAGCTAGATCGCTGAAAATGTTTCCGCGAGTAAAAATTGGTCGGCAAGGTTCTTTCTAACTCGTAGTGCAGTGGAGTGGGGTCGCTATTTAGTTACAGGCAGTCGAGGGCAGCCGTAAGTAATCTCCTTCGTTGACCAAGCATTGGAGTTTTCAGGACCAATGAATCAATTAAACTTGCCCACTAAACTTTATTAAACATTGTCTGACGTCTTAAAGGTGTCTCCACTCCTTCTCCCCCCCCTTATCTCTCCCCACCACCCCCCTCTAAAGGATTTACCGTAACTGTGGCAGCCGTCTTTACCTTCCTCTTCATTGCGGGTGTGAATTTCAGACAGCTTTCCCCGGCGCGTGCGTGCGTGCGTGCATGTGTGTGTGTGTGTGGTTGGTCGATCCAGCTCGCGGTTTCATTGCTGACGGTCGATCCAGCTCAAGGTTTTTCAGGCCAGTGCCCTCGCGTTTGAAGGTTGAAGACACTCTTCCGAACTCGCGGATTAGGTTGCCGCAGTGGGACAGCCCCTTAACTAGCACTTGATGCTCTGATTTGATCCATTTCTGTGGCTTTAATTTAGAATCAACTATTGAAACTGAAGTTTTATAATCACTTCTACAAATACTTGCAAATTGTATTGTAAAACTGAAATCAAACCACCACAGTGGAATCTGAACTCACATTCCCCAGTAAAACCTTAAACTGACTGGGAAGTACATGGGGAAATGGCACTGACTGGTGTATTTTATGAGCTGGCATAGATTTGGTGGGCAAAATTATTTTTTTGTCTTGGTAAGATTCAAAGCATGTCTCTGGATTAATTGCCCATACTTCTTATCCCCCTTGGCAATCTGCCGTAAGTATGAAAAAAACCATTTAGCACAAAAGTGCTGATTGAATGTTACTGCAGAGTTCTTCATGAGATAATTAGGTGGTAACGTGATTTTTATCTGTTTTGTCATAACATCATTTCCCCGCAAAGACCTTTGATAAAATCTCTTCTCGTTAATTTATAAACATTTCTATTTAGCATAGTTGGATGCACATAACATTGCTAAACCAGAAAAGAACATGTTAATTTGTTTTATAAACCAGTTTTATCAAATGTTAAAATCAGACATAAGTTCAAGTTCAAGTGAGTTTATTGTCATGTGTCCCTGATAGGAAATTCTTGCTTTGCATCAGCACACAGAACATAGAAGGCATTTACTACAAAACAGATCAGTGTGTCCATATACCGTATATAAATAAATGGTATACAAGTACAGGCAGCACAGATTTGAAATGAATCCCTACACACCATAGCATCTTACTTCTTAAATTAATTCAACAGCTATTTAAAAGCGTGAAAACATTTGATTTAAAATATTTAGCTGATAACATCAAAAATCATTTCCGTAAGCTACAACTAATAGATTATTAAACTCACAATAAAAAACACAAATGTTCTTTGTGATATTTGGAACATTTTGGAGATATCATTTATTTAAACTTACATCTCTTTGCACCAACCCTTTCAGTAAAAATGGCATTACACTCAATTGATTGAATCACAGCCATTATTGATTTTTCTTAACTAGAAGACTTCAAAAAGGAAATGTGTTGTCTGAGTCAGACTGGTAGTCCTGAGGCACAAGCTAATGATCTGGGAAATTATTTCAAGTTCTTCCACTGTTGTTAGTTAATTTACTTTATTATTACTTCATGGATTACTGCAGGATGAATGGGGGGGGGGGGGGGGGGTGTCAGTACAGTGTGGAAAGGAGGATGAATGGGGGATCACTACAGGATGAATGAGGGGAAGGGGGAAGGTGCAGGGTAAATGGAGGGTGGGTCAGTACGGGATGAATGCGTGGATTAGTACAGGATGGATGGGGGATCAGTGCAGGATGGATGGTGAAGTGCAGGATGGATGGGAAAGGGGTAAGTACAGGGTGAATTGGGGAACCAGTGTAGGATGGATGGTGGGGGGGTGGCAGGAGAATCAATGCGAGGTGGATAGGGTGATCAGCGCAGGATGAATAGATATGGGGGGGGGGGGGGGGGGAGGCAGATGGGGAGGGGAGCACAGGGGATGTCAGTGAGGACTGAATAGAGGCGGGAATGGGGATCAGTGCGGGATGGAGAGGAGGGGTCCCAGGATAAGGGGGTGGAGTGGCAGAGATGCCAATCCTAAATTTAGTTCACAGTAACATTCAACCCATTTGTCCGTAACAAATGGGGTTAAATGCATTTCTCTCCGTACTCACTTGGGGTTGTTGCCGGCGGGTCTGCGCCTGCGCACTGGTGCAGATCAGCGGGCTGCCGGCGGGCGGGTGCGGCACGTGCGCACTTGGCAAGTTTGCCGGCGGGCCTGCGCCTGCGCACTGGGTGGGGGTGGGGGGGAGGCCCGGTGATGGGGCTGCCGCGAGCGGCCGGCTGGCAGCAAGAAAGTGCCGCTGATCGCGCGGGCCGGCGCCGCCCGGGCTCTGGGCCGGGCGTGGCGTGGCTCGAAATGGCGCCAGGCCCGGCAACCCTACCCCACTGCGCACGCGCGGCCACTGGGGCCCGGCAACCCTCCCCCACTGCGCACGCGCGGCCACTGGGGCCCGGCAACCCTCCCCAACTGCGCAGGCGCAGACACTAGGGCCCGGCAAAGTGCCGCTGATCGCGCGGGCCGGCAAACCGGGGACACATGGCGCCGGCGTTCACCACGGGAGGAACACCGGCGCGGCGGTGTTCCGTAACAGCATGTTTGGCTGCCGGAACACCGTAAAAAGGTTATTTCGCCGGGACAAAATACGGCGAATCCGGGACACTTGGCATCTCTGGAGTGGGCGTACAAGAGAGAGAGGGGGGGGGGGAGATGGGGAGGAAGGAAGGTCAGCGCTCCTCGGACAACATGGCCCCGCAGCCTTGACCATTGGGAACTCCTCGCCACCGCCTCCCTCCTCCGCCAGGCAACAGCAAGGTACGGGGCCAAGCGGTGCAGCTCAGAGACCCTATAGCTATAAAATCTATGGTGCAGATGAGTCGGAGCGAATGACGGGCTTCGCACAGCGGGAGCAGCAACCGCGACAGCGGCTCCATCTCCTCCTCCTCCCGCACCCCGCCCGGCCTGATAACGGCCTCTGCTTGTAAACCCGCTAACGGCGCTTTCAAAACCCTCCCGCACGCCGAGGCCGGGAGGAGGGAGGGAGGGAGGGGGAACGCCTCAGCGTGCGAGAATTTCACAGATTCACAACTCTCTGGGTGAAAAGGTTTTTTCTCATCTCAGTCTTAAATGGCCTACCCCTTACTCTTAAACTGTGACCCCTGGTTCTGGACTCCCCAAACATTTTTCCTGCATCTAGCCTGTCCAATAGACAATAGGTGCAGGAGTAGGCCATTCGGCCCTTCAAGCCAGCACCACCATTCAATGTGATCATGGCTGATCATCCACAATCTGTACCCCGTTCCTGCCTTCTCCCCATATCCCTTAACTCCGCTATCCCTAAGAGTTCAATCTAACTCTCTCTTGAAAGCATCCAGAGAACCAGCCTCCACCGCCCTCTGAGGCAGAGAATTCCACAGACTCACAACTCTGTGCATGAAAAAGCTTTTCCTCATCTCCATAAATGACTTACCACTTATTCTTAAACTATGGCCACTGGTTCTGGACTCCCCCAACATTGGGAACATGTTATCTGCCTCCAGCGTGTCCAAACCCTAAGATCCCCTCTCATCCTAAATTTCAGAGTATACAAGCCCAGCCGCTCCAATCTATCAACATATGATAATCCCACCATCCCAGGAATTAACCTCGTGATCCTATGCTGCACTCCTTCAATAGCAAACTTGTCCTTCCTCAAGTTTAGAGACAAAAACTGCACACAATACTCCAGGTGTGGTCTCACTAGAGCCCTGTACAACTGCAGGAGGACCTCTTTGCTCCTATACTCAACTCCTCTTGTTATGAAGGCCAACATGCCATTTGCTTTCTTCACTGCCTGCTGCATGTTTACTTTCAGTGACTGACGAACAAGGACCCCCGAATCCCATTGTACTTCCCCTTTTCCCAACTTGACACCATTTAGATAATAATCTGCTTTCCTGTTTTTGACACCAAAGTGGGTAACCTCACATTTATCCAAATTAAACTGCATCTGCCCACTCACCCAACCTGTCCAAGTCACCCCCATCCTCATAGCATCCACCTCACAGTTCACACTGCCACCCAGCTTTGTGTCATCTGCAAATTGGCTGAAATTACTTTTAATCCCTTCATCCAAATCATTAATATATATTGTAAATAACTGCAGTCCCAGCACCGAGCCTTGCAGTATCCCGCTAGTCACTGCCTGCCATTCTGCAAGGGACCCGTTAATTCCTACCCTTTGTTTCCTGTCTGCCAACCAATTTTCTATCCATGTCAGCACCCTACCCCCAATACCATGTTCTCTAATTTTGCCCACTAATGTCCTATGTGGGACCTTATCAAATGCTTTCTGAAAGTCCAGGTACACTACATCCACTGGCTCTCCCTTGTCGATTATCCTGGTTACATCCTCAAAAAATTCCAGATTAGTCAAGCATGATTTCCCCTTTGTAAATCCATGCTGAGAATCCCTTAAGAATTTTATATGTTTCTATAAGATCTCCTCATCCTTCCAAATTCCAATGAATATAAGCCCAGTCGATCCATTCTTTCATCATATGTCAGTCCCGCCATTAACCTGGTGAACCTACGCTGTACTCCCTCAATAGCAATAGAAGACCAAAACTGCGCACAATACTCCAGGTGCGGTCTCACCAGGGCCCATGAACAACTGCAGTAGGATCTCCTTGCTCCTATACTCAAATCTTCTCACTATTAAGGCCAACATGCCATTTGCTTTCTTCACTGCCTGCTTTACCTGCATGCTTACTTTCAGTGACTGATGTACAAGGAGACCCAGGTCTCGTAGCACAGCCTCTTTTCCTAATGGATTTAGGATTTCCTGAAGAACATTAGTGAACGTAGGTAGACTTCTTAACAAGTCTGGCAAATTTATAGTCACAATTAATTTATATTTGAATTTAAATTTCTCCTGTTGCCTTGGTGGAATACAAACTTACATCTCTCGATTGTATAGCTGTTCAGTAATTGTATAGTTATAGAACCAATTATTAAGATATGAATCTTGCATAAAAAGCTATTTCTGCAATGCTGACTCAGAAACTACCCGACTGTCCATAAAACTCCAGCTCATCAATAACGTTCTTTTGGAATGGAAACTGATCAAGTTTATTTGTGGCTCTAGATCCACAATATGTGATTAGCTCTAAATGTAGAAACAAGGAACTACCGATGCTTGTTTACACAAAGTGCTGGAGTAACTCAGTGGGTCAGACAGCATCTCTGGAAAACATGGGTAGGTGACTTTTCACTCTGAAGGAGGATCTCGACCCTGAACGTCACTTATTCTTATACTCCAGAGATGCTGCCTGACCCACTGAGTTTCTCCAGCACTTTGTGTCCTTGTGTGCATAGTTCTTCTTTGCCCTTCAAAGTGACCTGGTAAGCCAGTCACTTTGGTTGCAGCTAGGACAAGGCAATAAATACTAACTTTGTCAGCAGTAACGACCAAAGATACTAGAGGAGCGATCCTCTAGTATCTTTGGTACCTACATTTCATAATTGAGAAGTGTTATATTGGTGCCAATAAAAAAATGACCGCCTGCGGTTTGAGCAAATTACAGAAAATTACAGCAAATTGCAAAGAAAGACCAATGTTTTGATAAGGAAAAAGAAAGCAAAATACAATAGTAATAAAGGAGAAACAAAATCACAATTTTAGAGCTTCAACAATACGAGAAAAAGAAAACATTGTATAAAGTTAATGCAGACAAGACTGAAGAGACAAGCAGTAAATAATGAAATGACACAGAAATTAAATAGATTTTCTGTCCATCTTCATGAAGAACCTGAAAACAGGTTTGGAATGTGCAGGAAGGAACGGCAGATGCTGGTTTACACCGGAGATAAGACAAAATGCTGGAGTAATTTAGCGGGAAAGGCAGCACCTCTGGATCGAAGGAATGGGTAACATTTCGGGTCGAAACCCTTCTTCAGACTGAGAGTCAGGGGAGAAGGAGAGGGAAAATGTTTCTGAATTTGTGTCTCATTGGCACCTTCCCCTCAGCTAATAATGATCTTTCAATTTCCTTGATCCACGCACCCTTTGATCTCTCATTTTCACAGCTTACCCTTCCATATCTCTATGTCTCCCTCTTACCTGACTCTCAATCCAAACAGATTTGGAATGAATGAGTTCAACAAAATTAGCATTAATAAAAAAACATTTATATGATTCATATTTTTTTCTATTAATAATGATTAATATGATTTTCTCCATCATTCTCCACCTTAAAGATTGCAATCTATTGAAGTCATGGAAATGATTGGTTGTTTTCAATTAAATAAAGGTTACATTCACTTTCTTTAGTTTCCAGATCAAAGGACAGAGGTTTGAAAACATCTTGTCTGCTTTCTTTTGTCTCAACTGAATAACGACACAAAGCATAAGGATAGAGAGAAACGAAATAGAAAGATTCTTGTCCAAAGAGCACACTTTTAAAATTAACATTCTGAAAGGTACATACCACACTGTCTGAAGGTTGTTTCTGATATGGCTGCAATGGTTTGTTTACTGAACTCCATCTGCTTCTCTTCCCCAAACTCCTCACAAAGGCATCCAACAGTGAAGTGAACAGCAGCACGCAGCCTCTATGAGAGAAATTATTTTTAAGAAGCCTATTTTGAACAGACATGATTGTTAATTTGTGTTTCTTTATTCTGTCGATCAGATACATTTGCATAGAAATTGCAAACAAAAGAGAAGGACGGGCAAATAAACAATGCAGTAAGGCAATCAGGATAATAAAACATGTGATGTGGAAAAAGTCAGGAGGAAAGAAGGATCTGCACATGGAGTCAGCACGAGTGGGGAAAGGCTGAAGCTGCCAGCACGCCACATTTGAAAGGAACTGGCGAAACTAGTGGAGTGAGGAATATTTATGAATGTTATATGTAATGAGTTCCAGAATATGTTTATACCTATGCACCCATTCCTACTGTACACCACCGATTACATACATCCAATCAGAATAACACTCTCAACCACTTCCCTCCAAGGGCGGAAATCCCGGGGGGGGGGGGGGGGGGGGGGGAGGGGAAAACAGGAGACACACGTCCCTTCCATGTTTTGATAGGAGGGGGACGATCCTTCCCCCCCATGTTTTGTAATGCGTATTTTAAAACTCGGTGCAAAAAAGCTATAAAAAATCTACTTTCCGCGAGACAGTGAGGGTGGGACTGATGATCGAGGGCACCAATTGGACGAGAGGGACGTTGGTCAGCAGGCAGTGGGGCGGGGACCATGATGATTCAGCGCGATCATTGGAGGAGGGAGGTGTCGGTCAGAGGCAGAAGTAGGGTGGGTGGGACTGAGGATAGGGCGTGATGATTGGAAGAGGGAGACGTCCGTGCAGCAAAGATCATAGAGCAGAGCTAGAATTGGCCAGTTCTCGGGGCTTTTCATCGCCCGGCCCGGCTGGCCGCGGGATCTACCACCGCTCCGCGGTCAAATTGCTGCGTCGAGGCGATCGAGGCTCCCGACGTTGAACGGGCCGATTGAAGCCCCACGATTCGGGGAGGACGAAGCTGCTGTTCAGGTCAGCTCCCAATGTTAACGTCCACAGGACGCACGGCCGAAGCCTCACGTGTGTAGGCGCACACGTGCGCAGCAGCCAAGAAATTATGTCCCCCCCCCATGTTTTGATAGCGATTTCCGTGCCTGCTACACTCCACCTCCTATTGCCATGCCAATTTTGAATCTATCCGGTTTGCCAACACATCTTGGATCCCATGTGCTTTAACCTTCTCATCTAGCCTACTGCACCAGCCTTGCTAAAGTCCATGTAAGCCAGTGGTTCTCAACCTTGTTTGCCCCATGCACCCCTTTCACCATATGTCAGAATGTCATTCCCCCCCCTCCTTTCCAAGATTGTCTGCCTCAAAAAGTGCATTCCAAATAATATGCAAAGGCAATAAAAAGATCAACATTCTAACAGTTTGAGTTTGCTAATCTGTGGTCCCAATTCCCCCCCCCCCCCCCCCCCCCCCCCCCCCCCCCCCCCCCCCCCCCCCCCCCCCCCCCCCCCCCCCCCCCCCCCCCCCCCCCCCCCCCCCCTCGAAAACCTGAAATCACCCCTTGGGGGGAATTCCCCTCTGGTTGAGAACCCCTGATGTACGCCATCTCCACAGCCATGTCTTCATCAATATTTCCTTAAAAAACCCTATCAAATTTGTGAGACACGATTTGCTGCACAAAACCATGCAGATTTCTCCTAATCAATCCATGCCTTTCCAAGTGAACAGAAATCCAGTTCCTTAGAAGATTTTCCAAAACATTCTCAACAATTAAGTTAAGGCTCACCAGCTTGTAGTTTCTTTGGAATAAGGGAACAGTAACAATCCTCCAGTCATCTGGTACGTCACCTGTGGCTGACAGAGGAAAAATATCCTCCCTTGTTTCCCATATGACGATAGGGGACTAGGAGTAGGCAGGGGTTGAAGATGAGCAGATTAATAAGGTGAAACAAGGAACTCAGATAATGGTTTACAAAAAAAGACACAAAGTGCTGGAGTAACTCAGCAGGTCAGGCAGCATCTCTGGAGAGCATGGATAGATGACGCTTCGAGTCGGAACACTTCTTCAGACTGATTTGAGGGGGGTTGGGGAGAAGAAAACTATAAGAGAGGGCTGAAGAAGGGTATCGACCTGAAACATCACCCATTCCTTCTCTCCAGAGAAGCTGCCTGTCCCACTGAGTTACTCCAGCTTTCGGTGTCTATCTAGGGGCAGGACAAAATCTGGCAGGTTATATATTGGTGGGTAAACCTGGATAGAGTCAAGAGAGTAGATATAGGAGGGACAAGTGTTGCATCTCCTGCAGTTGCAGGAAAATGTACCTGGGGAGGGGTTGGTTTGGGTGGGAAGAGATGAGTTAACCAGGGAGATGCGGAGGAAATGCTCTCTGTGGAAAGCGCAATGGGGTGGATGGGAAGATGTGGCTAGTGGTGGGATCCCGTTGGAGGTGGCGAAAATGTCAAGAGGATTACGCTATTGTATGCAATGGATGATGGGGTGAATGGTGAGGTCCAACGATCCTCCGCTATAGGATCTTTGATGAGGACTAGGGAGACTCTGTCCATGTTGTGACTGGGGGGAGGGGGAACAAGGGGGTTACTGGTGAGGGGCGGTGGTTTGATAGGCCGATGGTTAGACAAAAGCCAAGAGACATAAAAGTGATTAAGAAGGAACTGCAGATGCTGGAAAATCGAAGGTAGACAAAAGTGCTGGAGAAACTCAGCGGGTGAGGCAGCATCTGTGGAGCGAAGGAAATAGGCCGAAACCCTTCTTCAGACAAGTGAGGTGAGGATAGAAGAGTTGTCAAGTCACAGGGAGGAATGTGGGTAGAAGGGAGGGGGGGACAGATGGAGTTCAGGGAAGAGGAGGTCATTTGCGACACAGGGATGAAGAGAGGAGGGCATTGGGGCACAGGGAAGAGGAGAGGGAGCAGCAATAAAGTGGTAACAATAAAGTGGTAATGCTTCTTTCCTGCTTCAGCCTGGCGACCTATTCGCGTTTCCTGCTGCAAAGTTTGACCGGGACGCCAATGAAAAGTTTAAGCTTCTCCACGGCATTTCTAGTAGCACCACAGCCGGCATTGCTTTGTCAGGCGCCCCAACTGCAGCCATCAGAGTTTTCAGAGGGAAGGGGAAGTGGAAGTGGTGGGTCAGCCACTACCTGAGTGTAAGCGGTGCGCTGCTCGGCTCCATCCCCGGCCTCCGCCATGCCCGGTCCCGGCCTCAGCCACGCGTCCCCGGCCGCCTCCCCTTCTCCCCGGTCCCGGCCTCAGCTTTAGTCAGTCACCCGTCCATGGCCTCTCAGCCCTCCCCCTCCCCCCCGCGCGCTCTCCTCTTCCCGCCACCGCGCTCGAGCGCCTCCTGTGTTTCTCCCGCCGGGCCGGGCCGGGCAGGACAGGGCCGGGCCACCGCGCTGACCAACAGCTCTCTGGCGGGGAGCAACTCGGGCCCGGGAAAAAAAGAAAAAGCTGCTTTCCTTCACAAATGCAACTCAAGGTTCACGAGACGTCCTCCTCAGCCACAATTCCTATCACCAACGAGATCATCTTAAACGGAGAGATCGTCTTAAACGGCTTGCCCAGAGTTGGGGCATCGAGGACCACATGACATAGAAACATTGAAAATAGGTGCAGGAGCAGGCCATTCGGCCCTTCGAGCCTGCACCGCCATCCAATATGATCATAGCTGATCATCCAACTCAGTGTCCTGTATGTGAGGGATAAAGTGATTAAACCCCATTAAAGTACGGAGTTTTAAAGAGAATCCGAACTGAGAGGGGCTGGAGAGAGGATTCTGACACAGCTGTGTCTGAAGGTTGCCAGACCCATCCTTGAGTCCTTGAGTAAGAAGTAATAGCATTGTGTAGCAGTAGAAGGGAGTGATGTAGAGAGATCCATATCAGTGGAAGGGAGTGATAGATGGGACCCTTGTCACTATAGCTTAGCTTTAGTATTGATATAGGAGAACTGAGAGGGTTCACTAGGAGGTGAGTAAAACTAGGGTAGGTCATGAGCAACTGAGCATGCTTAATAGAATAAATGAATATTACAACACACCCCTGGTCAAGAAACTGCTCATTACCATGAACATGTTTGAACATGCGATGTATGATATGGGAGGTGCGAGGGGATGTACCTACAGATTGTGCACCTCAGACCCTGATTGGAGAAGGGTCCAGAGGGGAGGTTGAATGTAAAATTCTGTGTATAAAGGGGGATGACTTCTTTGGCTTCGGTGTGTCTCGATTTGGAGAGGCACCCGGGTCTGCTGCAGAGTCGAGAGGAATAAAGAACTCTTGCTTCCAAGATTTAGTCTTTGAGCATTAATTGTGAGCACAAAGCGTATCTCACAAATTGGGGGCTCGTCCAGGATCGCCACTCCGGCTGCTTGGTGGAGGCAAAGAAGGAGGGGAAGGTGCACCCTGCTGATTTCAGCAGTCTCCGATCTCCTTGCTTGCCATCAGCAGTTTGAGCGAGTGATATTCGGTGGGTAAGACTCGGAAAGCAAGAGGGGGTGTAAGGTAAATACGTACGGGACGGTCGAGCGATTCTTGTGCACAGGACCCAGGTAAGAAAAGCGACTATTAAGTATTGCCTGGGCGACCGGGGTCTGTCGGACGGGAATAGTCCGACGAGACGATGGGAAACCGGAACGGGAAAAATAAGGGTCCGGGGAACCTGGATGGGAAACCGGACCGGGAAAAGTAAGGGTCCGGGGAACCTGGATGAGGCTCATACTGATATGGAGCCTAACATTCCGCCCGATAGTCCGTTGGGGCGAATGTTGGATGGAGTGAAGGGAACACCCGGGGTAAGAGTAAGGAAACTATGATAAAGTTTTGTTACTTTGAGTGGCCAAAGGAGCCTATTCGAGGGAGCGCAGTGTGGTGGCCGCGGTTGGGTTCAAATGAGGACTGGGTGGGACAGGCGTTGAATGTTTTTGTGAATGAAAAACAAACGCCGAATCAAATAGAAAAGGATTAGAAAAAGACGGAAAGAGAGCAGGATGAACCTGACTGGCCACCAATTGGTGATGATCACCTACAGAGACTGCCCCCGCCATATGAATCCCAGCCCCCAAATATATCCCCATCAGCGCCGGCTGCATCTGCCCAGGAGGTCCCACTAAGCCAGAGCGGATCGGCAGTAAACCTGTCCGCTCTTGTCTCAGAAGAGACAGATAATAGAGAATTACAGAAAGTAGAATGTGAAGGAGAGAGAGCCAGTCAGATAAGGAAGAGAAAATAAAAAGTGAGGACAAGGATGGGACGGGTGTCCCAGGCAGTAGTCGGAGGACGCGATCTCAAACGAGGGCAGCGGAACAGAGATTAGACCGATCTGTTCAAAATGAAGCCCTCAGGGAGGTCCCGTTAGGGGGAAATGCCGGGGGGATGGGATTTGTAAATGTGCCTCTCACCAGTATGGGGGTGAGGAACTTTAAAAAGGAGATGAAAAGTTTATTGGAAGACCCCCTTGGGACTGGCTGAACAAATAGATCAGTTCCTAGGGCCAAAAATGTTTTAATGAAAAATATTGAGTTGTTTCAAACAATCTCATTGAAGTAAGAATGGAACTAATGTGATGTGTGTGTAAAAACCGGTTTTGTATGAATGAGGAAGTTTGTATATGTGATAGGTTTGTTTGCTGTGGGCCACATGTTGTAAGGGTATGTGTGTGTGTTCCTTTAAGAAATTGTAAGCAACGGGGGGAGGTTATTGTAAGGTAACGGACAACGCTTTGTATCATCGCAACTTAAAAAGGGGAAGTTGGAAAATGTAGGTTGCTTGGCTTCTATAGATTTCTTTTCAGTAAAGTTAATTTGGAAAATTGTTAGTCGTATGTATTTAAACTAGGAATTGGAATTTGGGAATTGTAGGGGGAATGGTTTGAACAAAATTAGAAATAAGTTAATTGCTGAACAACAAGCAGCTTTTATGGTTTGTTTAGATAAACATTCTGGTTGGAGAAGGGTAATAAATTAATGGGGCCCAGGGGAAAAAAAAAGGAGTTGGCAGACAATGATGTCAATAAGGGGAAGTTTGTTTACTTCAGAAGAAAGACAGATGGTCAGACAGGCAGGAGAAGGGGTTACAGGCTCAAGCGGGAGCAGTAAAATATCCCATTACTGCGCCGGATTGGAGTAACCAAACAGAAGAAGTATGAGAGATCTCAGGGAGATAATAATCAAGGGAATCAGAGAAGCCGTTCCCAACGGACAGAATTTCGAACGGTGCTTTTGAGAATCAGCAGAACAAGGACGAACCTCCGACAGTGTTCTTACAAAGGTTAAGGAGGAATGTCCAGCAGTATTCGGGGATAGACCCTGATTCAGACGCAGGTCAGCAGTTGCTAAAGGTTAATTTTGTAACAAAATCATGGCCAGATATTAGAAAGAAATTGGAAAAATTGGAAGATTGGAATGAAAAACCATTGAATCAATTGTTAACAGAGGCTCAAAAGGTATATGTAAGACGGGATGAGGAGAAGCAGAAGGGAAAGGCAAAAATGATGTTGCAAGCAGTACAGCAAGGAGTACAGAAGGGGGGAATCGAAGGTGATAGAAGGCCGGGTGCTCATGGAGACCGGGAAAGGGGAAGCGGTAGTATTGGAGGACGAGGAAGAGGTGAATGGGGGGGACCGAAGTAGGGGTCCCCGGGAAAACAAGGAACAAGAATCAAGAAGATGGTACACGGGGCCACCCCGGTGTTATTATTGTAAAGAGGAGGGTCATTTCAGGAGGGAATGTCCCAAGCGACGACGGGAGGTGCAGTCGTACGCACTCATGGAGGAAGAATAGGGGAGTCAGGGGTTCCGCTCCCTGGGGTGTATGGGATACACACGGGAACCTCTGGTAAACTTGAAATTAGGACCCCAGGGAGAGGATATGATATTTATGGTAGATTCGGGAGCAGAGAGATCGAGTGTAACTAAGGTGCCAGAAGGAATGAGATTGGGTAAAAAACAGGTTAGAATCTCAGTGGTAGAAGGGAAAGTGATGACATTACCCGAGGTAGAAGGGGTGGTGGTAAAATATGAGAATCGGGAAACTACGGAAGATTTAATCTTGGTACTCCAGGCAGGGATAAATTTAATGGGGAGGGATTTACAAATCCAATTAGGAATGGGAACAGCCCCCATAGGGGGACAGATAGTAGTCCAATTGTATAAATTGACCACAGAGGACGAGGGAAGAATAGTCCCGCAGGTGTGGGCCAAGGAAGGAAACCGGGGAGGGCTGCAGATCCCATCCTTGAAAATAGCTCTGAAAAAAGAAAGTGAGGCAGTACGGGTAAGGCAATATCCAATTTCTATGGAAGGAAGGTGAGGACTTCAGCCAATTATAGAGAACTTACTAAAGGATGGTATATTAGAGAGTTGTATGTCCCCATATAACACCCCCGTACTCCCCGTAAGGAAGACCGACGGGACGTTCAGATTGGTCCAGGATCTCAGGGAATTAAATAAGATAGTTAGAACGCGACACCCGGTAGTCCCGAACCCGTATACCATAATGGGACGGATACCCCCGAATCACAAGTGGTTCAGTGTGGTAGATTTAAAAGACGCTTTTTGGAGCTGTCCCCTGGCTGAAGAGAGCAGGGACCTTTTTGCGTTTGAATGGGAAAACCCAGAGACCCAAAGGAAACAGCAGTATCGGTGGACTGTGCTCCCTCAGGGATTTACGGAGTCCCCGAACCTGTTCGGACAAATATTAGAATAAGTACTAGAGGACGTTCCGAGGACTGATGAGACACAGCTGTTGCAGTATGTGGACGACCTATTACTATCAGGGGAAGAAGAGGAGGCAGTTAGGGACGCAACAATAACCCTCCTGGACCTCCTGGAGTGTCTAAAAGTAAATTACAGTTTGTAGAACGAGAAGTTAAATATCTGGGACACCTGATAAGCGATGGGAAAAGGAGAATAAACCCGGAAAGGATAGCGGGAATTACCGGACTGCCAATGCCGAAGAATAAGAAGGAGATTAGGAAGTTTCTTGGACTGATTGGATATTGTAGATTATGGATAGATGACTATACCCGACAGGTTTAGGTTTCTATATGATAAATTAGGTGAAGAAAACGACAAAGTAAAGTGGGAATCCGGGGACGAACACCAGTTTAGGAAACTAAAGAACAGTTTAATCACTGCCCCAGTACTGGCTCTCCCGTCTATTGACCAGCCATTCCATCTTTTTGTGAATGCAGAAAATGGAATTGCGCTGGGAGTACTAACCCAAGAGAAAGGAGGGAAGCGGCAGCCCGTCGCGTTCCTCTCCAAACTCTTGGATCCAGTATCGCGGGGATGGCCAGTATGTATTCAAGTGGTAGCGGCAACAGCAGTGTTAGTGGAGGAAAGTAGGAAATTGACGTTTGGAGGAACTCTGGTGGTGTCCACTCCCCACACGGTCCGGACGATACTAACTCAGAAGTCCAGTCGGTGGTTGACGGATTCTAGAATCTTGAAGTATGAGGTTATACTTATGGAAAAGAATGATTTGACCATAGTAACGGATAAAAACCTAAATCCCTCTCAGTTTTT
The DNA here is from genome assembly GCA_035221665.1 of Okamejei kenojei. NCBI lineage: Eukaryota > Metazoa > Chordata > Chondrichthyes > Rajiformes > Rajidae > Okamejei > Okamejei kenojei. Next base: position 7,316,920 of record CM069162.1, read on the forward strand.
GTACTCGGCAGGTGCTGAGCAGGAAGGGAGTTACCAGAACATGATTGTAGTGAGATAATAGAACTTCAGACAAAGAGTAGGGAAGATTTAGAAGAACGACCGCTTGAGACAGGGGAAAGATGGTTTATTGATGGTTCTTCCCGATGCATAGACGGAAAAAGGTATAGTGGGTATGCTATAATAACCGGAGAAGGGTTTGAAAAAGTGGAAGCAGGCAGGTTACCAGGAAGTTGGTCCGCGCAAATGTGTGAAACTGTATGCATTACTGAGGGCATTGGAACTATTGAAAGGGAAAGAAGGAACTGTGTATACGGACTCCAAGTATGCCTTTGGGGTGGTACACACCTTTGGGAAAATCTGGAAAGAAAGAGGGATGATTACAGCTAGAGGGAAAGAGTTGGCTCATGAGCAGTTAATTGAAAAAGCTTTGGAAGCACTAAATTTGCCAGAAAGAATAGCTGTGGTCCATGTAGCAGGCCACCAGAGAGGGAATTCGCTGGAAGCTAGAGGGAATAGGGCAGTCGATAGTGCCGCTAAGACAGCGGCGACAGAAGGAACGGTAAAAATGCTGTCTCTAATACCGTTGAGAGAGGGAATAGAGAAGATACCTGTATTTTCGCGGGAGGAGGAAGATAAAATGAATGAGTTGGGTGCCCGGCGCTCCACGGACGGGAAGTGGTGGACGCCGGACGAAAAACAAATAATTACTAAAGGATTGACGAGGGATTTGATTAAACAACTACATTCGCAATCGCACTGGGGAGCTCAGGCTCTGTGCGACACGATACTACGGACTTATGCCTGTAGAGGCATTTATACTTTAGCCAAGCAGGCGGTGTCTGGTTGTGTAGTGTGTCAAAGGGTGAATAAGAAGGTAATGAGAGCTGTCCCAGGGGGAGGACAACAATTGGCCATTAGACCCTTCCAGAGAATACAGGTGGACTTCACATAACTACCAAAAGTACAGCAGTGGAAATATCTTCTGGTTATAGTGGATCACTTCACCAGGTGGGTAGAGGCATTTCCCACGATAAATGCCACTGCCCAGGCAGTCACTAAGATACTGCTGGAACAAATCATCCCACGATATGGAGTAATTGAATCCATAGATTCAGATCGAGGAACACATTTTGCTTCCAAGGTGCACCTATTAATTTGTCACGCCTTGGGAATAAACTGGAAGCTGCATACTCCATGGCACCCCCAGAGTTCGGGGAGAGTGGAGCGGATGAATGCCACTCTAAAATTCAGATAACTAAATTAATGGAGGAGACAGGGTTACCCTGGACAAAATGTCTACCAATTGCTTTATTGCGAATACGGACGGCACCACGAAAGGATATTGCGGTGTCTCCCTATGAAATATTGTTTGGATTGCCTTATTTTGGGAAGGTGGAAGGCACACCAACCTTTGAGGGAGGTGATGTGTTCTTGAGGAACTATTTACTGGCAGTGTCTCGTTCCCTTACAGAATTAAAAGCAAAAGGATTATTGGCTCAAAGCCCACTACTCGACTTTCCAATACATACTGTAAAGGCCGGCGACTGGGTACTGGTCAAGAATTGGAAGGAGGAGAAACTCCAGCCCAGGTGGACCGGACCATACCTAGTATTACTGACAACCGAGACAGCAATACGAACAAAAGAAAAAGGGTGGACCCACGCGATCCGGGTTAAAGGACCCGTCGATCCACCCGTTCCTGATGAGGAGGAACAGTGGATGGTGAAGCCAGGAAGCAAACCCCTAACAGTAATTTATAAAAAGCATTGAATGTATAACTGACAGTATGAAAGGAGCAGTTGTGGTATTGTTTGCTTTGTATGTAATTGTGGTAAAAGGTATTAATAATTGTGATAAATGTTATCATCCTATCCAATACAGAGGGCGGACAACCAGATCATTTATCTATCATTCCCGTGTGAACAAAGTATGCCATGACCGGAAGACTAGAACCATTTGTAAAGAGGGGGGAAAGGAATATTTGATGGCAGGCAATAGGGGGTATATAGGGAAGTTTGGGCCCGTTACCTGCCCAAGGGGAGAGAGATGGGTTTGTGTACAGTTAGTTTGCCCTTCTCAGATTGTAAAATGGGCAATAGATAAGACGAGGGAGGAAGTAATAAAAGAGGTTACAGAAGTAGTAGTCACTAAGCCTCCCCTCCCCCACCTACTCAGCCTCAAGTGCACCAGACACTGTACGAAGAGATAAAGAAGCAGATCGAGATCCCTGAAGGGAACAAAAAGAAAACCTGTTTGTGGACTTGGCCCTCCGGATAGCTGGATTCCTGAATGTGACTAACTGTTGGGTCTGCGGAGGACCACTGATGAGTTCACGTTGGCCGTGGAGGGGATCCATTGTTGAAGTATGGGACCTGATGGGGTGGAACCTGACAGTTGGACAAGACCGAGATCCCCAGGTATGGGTCCTGACAGACGCTCCGGTCGGGACTGAGTGTATCGCCAGGCCCTGGGCAAAGGATGCCGTCCTAGTAGGCAGCAGCCCCTGCCAGCGCATCGTCACCCAGTGGCCAAATCAGTCCCGAGTGTGGTGGCCAGAGGAGCCTAAATGGTATCTAACTAAGAAATATTGGAAAAACTGCGGGGGCGCTGGAAATGCTGGCAAAGCGGCAGACGCAGATGAGAGCAGCGATATACCAGAACAGGTTAGCCCTAGATTACCTCCTGGCAGAAGAAGGAGGGGTATGCGGGAAATTCAACCTCTCTAATTGCTGTTTGAACATTGATGATAATGGACAGGCAGTGATGGACATATCAGAAGGGATCCGTAAGTTGGCACATGTTCCAATACAAAAGTGGAATTCGATTATGGGAACCCAATTGTGGGATTCCATCCTCGGAGGAACATGGTGGAGAACGGTGGGACTCGTGTTTCTATGTGCAGTGGCTGGACTGATCTTTATCCCCTGTTGCATCCCTTGTTTTAGGGAACTTATTACCAGAAGTATGTCAGATGCAGGCGGTAGTCATGCCTATGGGAGAGAGAGGGGAAATACAGAGAATAATGATAATGCGGCCAGGGGAGGTTCATGATTTACAGGAAGAGAAGGTTAGGACAATGTTACGTCAGTTTGAGTTGAGGGAACTTGAAATGAGGGTTTAATCAGTGTATGCATAGCAAAAGAAAAAGGGAGGATTGTGAGGGATAAAGTGATTAAACCCCATTAAAGTAAGGAGTTTTAAAGAGAATCCGAACTGAGAGGGGCTGGAGAGAGGATTCTGACACAGCTGTGTCTGAAGGTTGCCAGACCCATCCTTGAGTCCTTGAATAAGAAGTAATAGCATTGTATAGCAGTAGAAGGGAGTGATGTAGAGAGATCCATATCAGTGGAAGGGAGTGATAGATGGGACCCTTGTCACTATAGCTTAGCTTTAGTACTGATATAGGAGAACTGAGAGGGTTCACTAGGAGGTGAGTAAAACTAGGGTAGGTCATGAGCAACTGAGCATGCTTAATAGAATAAATGAATATTACAACACACCCCTGGACAAGAAACTGCTCATTACCATGAACATGTTTGAACATACGATGTATGATATGGGAGGTGCGAGGGGATGTACGGTGGGATGTACCTACAGATTGTGCACCTCAGACCCTGATTGGAGAAGGGTCCAGAGGGGAGGTTGAATGTAAAATTCTGTGTATAAAGGGGGATGACTTCTTTGGCTTCGGTGTGTCTTGATTTGGAGAGGCACCCGGGTCTGCTGCAGAGTCGAGAGGAATAAAGAACTCTTGCTTCCAAGATTTAGTCTTTGAGCATTAATTGTGAGCACAAAGCGTATCTCACACTGTACCTGCCTTCTCTCCATACCCCCTGATCCCTTTAGCCACAAGGGCCACATCTAACTCCCTCTTAAATATAGCTAATGAACTGGCCTCAGCTACCCTCTGTGGCAGAGAATTCCACAGATTCACCACTCTCTGTGTGAAAAATGTTTTTCCCATCTCGGTCCTAAAAGAATTCCCCCTTATCTTTAAACTGTGACCCCTTGTTCTGGACTTCCCCAACATTGGGAACAATCTTCCTGTATCTAGCCTGTCCAACCCCTTAAGAATTTTGGGTACACAAAAAGCTGGAGAAACTCAGCGGGTGCAGCAGCATCTAAGGAGCGAAGGAGATAGGCGACGTTTCGGGTCGAGACCCTTATTCAGACTGGTCAGGGATCAGGGAAACGAGAGATATAGACGGTGATGTGGAGAGATAAGGAACAATGAATGAAAGATATGCAAAAAAGTATCGATGATAAAGGGAACAAGCCATTGTAAGCTGTTTGTGGTGTGAAAATGAGAAGCTGGTGCGACTGGGGTGGGGGAGGGAGATAGAGATAGAGAAAATGCCAGGGCCCGAGGGCTGAGGGAGAGGTGGGAAGGGGAGGAGACAGCAAGGGTTAACAGAATTGAGAAAATTCAATGTTCAAGCCCAAAGGATGCAGACTCCCCAAGCGGAATATGAGGTGCTGTTCCTCCAGCTTGCGGTGTTGCTCACTCTGGCCGTGGAGGAGGCCCAGGACCGAGAGGTCGGATGCGGAATGGGAGGGGGAGTTGAAGTGCTGAGCCACCGGGAGGTCGGGTTGGTTATTGCGGACCGAGCGGAGGTGTTCGGCGAAGCGATCGCCAAGCCTCCGCTTGGTCTCACCGATATAGATCATCTGGCATCTGGAGCAGCGGATGCAGTAGATGAGGTTGGAGGAGGTGCAGGTGAACCTCTGTTGGACCTGGAAGGACGGCTTGGGTCCCTGAAAGGAGTGGAGGGGGGAGGTGAAGGGACAAGTGTTGCATTTCTTGCGGTTGCAAGGGAAAAGTGCCCGGGGAAGGGGTAGAGCGGGAGGGGAGGGAAGAATTGACAAGGGAGTTGCGGAGGGAGCGGTCTTTGCGGAAGGCAGACAGGGGGGGAAATGGGAAGATGTGGCGGGTGGAGGGGTCACGTTGGAGGTGGCGAAACTGGCGGAGGACTATATGTTGTATTTGCCGGCTGGTGGGGTGAAAGGTGAGGACCAGGGGGACTCTGCCCTGTTTGCGAGTGGGGGAATGGGGAGCGAGGGAAGTGTTGCGGGGTATGGAGGAGACCCTGGTGCGAGCCTCATCAATAGTGGAGGAGGGGAATCCCCGTTCTCTGAAGAATGAGGCCATTTGTGATGACCTGGTGTGGAACACCTCATCCTGGGAGCAGATGCGGCGTAGACGGAGGAATTGAGAATAGGGGATGGAGTCCTTACAGGAAGCAGGGTGGGAGGAAGAGTAGTCCAGGTAGCTGTGGGAGTCAGTTGGTTTGTAGTGGATGTCGGTCAGGAGCGTATCACCTGCAATAGAGATGGTGAGGTCAAGGAATGGTAGGGAAATGTCGGAAATGGTCCAAGTATATTTGAGTGCCGGATGGAAGTTGGTGGTGAAATGAATGAAGTCAGTCAGTTGTGTGTGGGTGCAGGATGTAACGGAGGTAGAGGTCTTCACTCCCTTAAGAATTTTGTAAGTTTCTATAAGATTCCCCCTCAATCTTCTAAATTCTAGCGTGTACAAGCCGAGTCTATCCAGTCTTTCTTCATATGAAAGTCCTGACATCCCAGGAATCAGTCTGGTGAACCTTCTCTGTACTCCCTCTATGGCAAGAATGTCTTTCCTCAGATTAGGAGACCAAAACTGTAGGTATGTTACAAAACTTACCTTCAGCTGCGCTGCAGTTCTGCCACTCCCCGTGTGCGCGACTTTGGCGCCTTTCAGAGGGGGGCGGGTTTAAAGTGCCGTTTCTCTCCAGACTTCAAATCGATCCATCTCAGTAGGTATGTTACCTTGAGCAGCGCTGCAGTTCTGCCGCTTCCGGTGTGCGTGACTTTGGCGCCTTTCAGAGAGGGGCGTGTTTAAAGTGACGTTTTTCCACAGACAGCAAATCGATCCATTTCGTTGCTGAAGAAAAATCACTCCGACATTTCATTCATGAAGGTATTTTTAAATTACACTACATTTTTTATTAACTAGAGTAATTTAAAAATCATTTTCTAAAGCTGTGAGCGCCGACAACGAGAAGGATTTTACGTAGGGGAGAAAATAAAATGCACAGTATATTTTTACATTAAAACTTGGTTTTTAGGAAGCCTTTAATCACATTTTCTTGTTGTGAAATGGGGACAAAAGAAAATGTATGAACCGGCAGTGTTTTTCATGCCTACTTCACCGCAAACCGCAACGTTCTAATCCACCCCATTCCACTAAAACCCACTCGCAAGATGATTTAAATGGCCATTAATTTACAGGAATTAAACACTAAATTCCTTCCATTTGGCCTATAAATTCATGAAAATGAGATTTAAAAATCGTTATATCGTGAATTATTGTGTGAATGTTATTTGGACACTTAGACAATTTTAAAAAGTTTATCTTTTCTTAAGAAATGGATAGATGTTTAGATCTAGTAATTGAATTGTGTAATTAAGTACAATTAGGTAACTAACTAATTATAAGCTTTAATTTCAGGTCATCTAAGTAATATTGTTTCATATTTGTTTCCGAATGCTTCAATCTATAATAACTGAAAATTTCATTGAGTTCTCTTAATTTTTAAGAATGTTATGGGCTTTTGACTGTCCTAGATCACAGCTTTTGTGTTAAGTCAATGGAAATGGAAAGGCAATGGGGAACAAGATGCTAATTTCTGAGTATGAAAATGGCCATAACCTTTTTAATACTGAAGATATTAAAATGAATTATTTGTCAAATTAAACTTCTTTTTTATGCTTTATCTGATGGGATAAATTGCAGACTTGATTTTTTAAATCTCAAAATTTTGTAACATTGCAAAAAACTGTACGCAATACTCCAGGTGTGGGCATACCAAGACCCTGTACAACTGCAGGAGAACCCTGCTCCTATACTCAAATCCTTTTGCTATGAACATAGGTTCAAGGTGAAGGGGAAAAGATTTAATAGGAATCTGAGGGGTACCTTTTTCACATAAGTGGGTGTATGGAACAAGCTGCCACAGGAGGTAGGGTACACAAAAAGCTGGAGAAACTCAGCGGGTGCAGCAGCATCTAAGGAGCGAAGGAGATAGGCGACGTTTCGGGTCGAGACCCTTCTTCAGACCCTTCTTCAGACTCAAGGTATGCCACAGGAGGTAGTTGAGGCTGGGACGATTCGTTTAAGAAACAGTTAGACAGGTACATGGTTTGGAGGGATATGGACCAAACGCAGGCAGGTGGGACGTGTAGCTGGGACATGTAGGCCGGTGTGGGCAAGTTGGGCCGAAGGGCCTGTTTCCACACTGTATCGCTCTATGGCTCCTACATAATCAAGTTGTTTTAAAATCCCATCCTCTTTTGAAATAAATCAAAATTGGCAGGGGGGATTAATCCTGAGGAGATATTTAACTTTATGCAAAGGGATTGTTAACTCTAGTTAGGGGTGATCACTGCTGGTTGGTAATCACAAGCTGGGTTCAAGGTCTTTTAAGCAGCTTTTTCCTTCTTTGAACAGAGGCTTCTATCAAGCATCATAGGCAATGATGAATTCCAACATCAATGTCTGCTCTGAGAGTGGATCCCAAGATTTGAAAAAGTATCTAATTTTCCAGTATCTAGTCAATTAACTTGATGGTCAGGAGTAGTTGGTAGAGGACCATTGTCTTTCCGATGTTTAGAGCAAGTCATTTGCTCTATTGGACACTTCAGTGAAAGAGTCATCAATGGTGTGGATAGACACAAAAAGCTGGAGTAACTCAGCAGATCAGACAGCATCTCAGGAGAAAAGGAATAGGTGGCATTTCAGGTCGTGTAACCTATTACTTTTCTCCAATGATGCAGTTTGACCCGTTGAGTTACACCAACTTCTTGTGTCTATCTTTGGTTTAAACTAGCATCTGCAGTTCTTTCCTACACATCAATGGCGTGGAACTTGTTCTTCAACTGGGCACTTAGCGTCATCTACATAGTTTCATTTCCCTGCCATCCTGAATTGTTCACTTGGATTACCTACAGGAGACATATTAAAGCAATGAAAAAATATTATTAACACTGGCTTCACAAAATCTCCCATATCCTCTGGCAGGACGGGCAAAGTTGGTGTGCTCACTAAGGGCAACTTCTCAAATATCAAGGCTCTGATTGTGCTCAACGACGACTGATGGGTGGTCACATGACACCAGATTCCTTGCGAAAAGTCTCAATACGTAACATGTTCAACTCGTGAGAATCCCTCATCTATGACCCACCAAAATAGAGGAGACACCAAAAAGGCATGAAACACCTTGAATCTCTTCATTGGGAGCCTGCAGAGCCATTTGCAAACTGTGGCATGTGCACACAAGATCCCAGCAAACCACCTGCCTCTGCCATTGTACTGCTTGCCTATCCCCTGGTGGAGTTTGTACAGCCTGAACAGGATCCTTCAGTCACCCCAGGCCCTCAGGTCTGGAATGAAGCAAATGATCTTCCTGAGACTGCCTAAGAACATTTGATTTCTGGAGGCAACAATATTTATTTTGTTACCTTTTTAATGTAACAAAATGCCATAACGTGTTCTTAAGGACTTCCTAAATAGAACACGATCTGTCCTATAATTCTATTTTTTATCTTTCAAATATTTAGCCATCTCTTTTATGAAAACAACCAAATCTTTTTACACTGCCCTTTTGGCAAGCAGACTGTCTCCAGATCTTAATAACCACCAGTTTAATTGTTTTTTTTATTCTTAAATCGATGAGTTGTAATTGACATTTGTTCCACCTTTCTCAAATTAAGTTTTATAGGGCTGAAGTCTTCCACCCCCCCCCCTCTGTGTGATATCCGCTGGCTGTAGAATCTTGACGAGGGATATTTTTGTGCATGGCAACTTAATTCTTTACTAAGTGAAATTTCTTTGTTTGAGGTTGATAAATTATAACAATCCTAATGCTGATATTAACATCCCCTTTATGACTCTACCACTCCTTGCTAAAAGTGAAACTTTGCTTTATATTCACTGTTCCAGCAGTTAATTTACCAACATTCCCACAGGAAACAACTTTCCATGACTGACCAGTGTACTTGCTTGACTGAAGCCTGTTCTTACCACAGACTTTGACATGGCCAGAAATAGGTCCTTCGGGCCAACTCATCCGTGCTGACCATAATGGCCCATTATGTTAGTTTCATTTTCCTGCATTTAGCCCTTATCCCGCTAAATCTTTCCCATCCGTGTACCTGTCCAAATGTATGTTAAATGGTAATATTATACCTCCCTCAACAATTTCCTCTGGCAGGAACTTTCCCTCTTTCCCCTTTCATCTATGTCACCTAGTTCTTGATTCCTCTACCCTGGGAAAAAAAGACTGTGCATTCACCCTTTTATTGGCCTCATGATTTTATACTCCCCTCTGTAATATCACCTCTAGCCTGCCCAATTTCTTCCTATAGCTGAGGCCCGCGAGCCCTGGCAACATTCTTGTGAATCCTCTCTGCACTCTTTCCAGCTTAAGGGGCATCTTTCCTATAACAGGGTGACCAAAACAACAGAGTACTCCCAAGTGTGGCCTCACCAGCATCTTGTACAACTGTAACATAATGGTCCCAATTTCTATACTGATGCCACTTTCCGGGAAATATGCACTTGTATTATTAGATATCTCTGCTTTACAACACACCTCCGGGTCTGACCATTGACTGTGTGGGTTCTGCCCAGGTTTGACTTCCCAAAATGTAACACCTCACACGTATCAGTATTAATTTAGCCCATTTGCCCAGCTAATCAAGATCCCACAGTAATTCTTGATAACTATCTTCATTGAGTACGATACCACTTCTTTTACTATAATTTGCAAACTTACTCATCATGCCTTCTCATCCAAATCATTGATATAGATGACAAAATCAATGGGCCAAGTACTGATCCATGAGGCAAACCACTAGTCAAAGACCTCCAGTCCAAAAAACAAATTTCCACCATCACCCTCTGCTTCCTACCATGAAGCCAATTCTATATCCATTCACTGCAAACCACATAATCTAACCTTCCAGAGCAGCCGACTCCCGGAACCTTATCAAAGGCCATGCTAAAGGCCATATGGACTACGTCTACAACCCTGCCCTTGTCTACCTTCTTGGTAATTCTTCAAAAACCTCAAATCAAATTTGCTTTAATCACATCTGTGATTGTGTTGATTGGTGCGGCTGTGTTCAGCGGCTTTTTTTTGCACTGAAATTAAACTCCTTTTAATCTGCATTATTCATTATTCAGTGCAGTTGCATGGAAAGTCTAGTCTCAGTGCATAGTACATGGTGGTGGGAACTCTGAGATGTGTCACCACATATACAACTGCCTGCTAAGCACTTAGAGCATCAGGCAATTTCAAAGCTATTTATTTCTCCTGCTGCAGTACATAAACTCTATATCCTTCTTTATCCTCACCCTTTTTCTGCTGACACCTGGGATGCAGTGCATCCATTATGAGGAGAGACTGGATAGACAGACATTATTTTACTTCGGAGTCACGTGAGTGACTACGTGAAGAAGCCCCGCCAGGCGCATGCTCGGCATTACGTCGACGCATGTCGGTAAGGAACGGGCTGCAGATCGCAGCTCCACCAGCGGTGAGTAACAGGCCTGCAGGTAAGTGGGTTGAAATTACTTCCTGGGTAGAAACTCCGTGACGCTGGCTGGAATAGCCAGGAGGAGTTTGGGAAGTTTTAAAAATGAACACGGTGAAAAAATCGGCGTGGGGGAAGTGCGTGTCCCAGGTGGAAACAGTTAAGATCGGGACCACAGATTAGTACGGAGCCGATTCCGATATCGGTAGCCGTTGACCCTGCCGTAGTTCAGCCTTTAGACGCTCCACAGTCATAGGCCACAGAGGGTACTCCAGTGGAGAGGGAAAATAAAAGGAAGCCTGCTAGGCCTGTAATATCAAATGAATCTGACGAAGAAGAGGCAGGGCCAGGCAGACGAGCCCTGTGGCTCAGGATGGACCAAATGGAGAAAATGCTTCAAACAATTATTAACCAAGGGTCAAAAGACCCAGAGTATTCCCAGGCAGCCCCTGAGGGGTTTCCATATCATGAATATGGTGCCTTTACAACATGGGAATGTGAACCTCCAGAGCATTGTTTAGGTCAGGAAGAAGTCTCCTTTGAGCAAGTTTCAGGAGTACCAGGGCAGCAGGAGATTGTCCCTGAAGGTGATGTTTCTGGTCATGAATACCCACCACAGCACAAAAGTCAAACTGCAGGTGTACCAGATGTAGCACAATCCTTTGCTATACCAGAGGAGAGCGGTGAGGTCATGGAGAAAAACCTGGCGGCCAACATTAATTATTTGGTTTCTCACCAGCTTCAGGAGACTGTCATGATTGAGACAGCAGACCTCTATAAAACACCTGTTAATTGTGCATCACTGAGGGTGCCGACGGTGAATCCAGCTATTTGGACACCCATGACTTCAACAATGCGAGGACAGGAGATACGATTCCAGAGGGTCCTCAAGCTCATTGCAGCTGGCATTACTGCTTTTGGGAAGCAGTTGGAAGGGCATGCTATGTCCAAAATCCAAAAAGACATGTTGGCATTGTTTTGTAACTCTTATTTTGAGATTAATTGTATGAGAAAAATCGCCATTCAGCCCATCTTGCACCCAAGTTTTGCTGGTTTGTGTAAATCAAGCAATGTGCAAGCTCCAGATTATTTATTCGGAGAAAACCTGCCTAAACAAATTAAAGATATCGATGAGGAGACAAAGACTATCAGCCTCATGAAACTTTTTATATTTGGCCAAAGGAGACAATCTGGCTGGTTGAGAAGGGGGTTTGATTCAGGAGCAGGAACAAGCAGAGGCAGGGGTATGGTGAGAAGGTATTATTACCCATCACAGCCCAATGTCAATCCATATATTGGGAGAAGGAGACGGTCACGGTCATTTGCTGAAGTACAAAAACTTTATTCTATCACAGAGGAAACTGTTGTGGAACCTCCTGTCGGTGGTAGATTGCAATTGTTTTATGATGAATGGTACTGTATAACATCTGATTGGTTTATATTAGATACTGTGTCAGGTGCTATTATAGAATTTATGGAAGGAGTTGATCCACCTGTACAGGATAAACCTAATCGGGTTTTGGTGTTTTCTGCACCTGAAAATGTTCAGGTAAAAGAAGAAGTAAAACATTTATTTAAAAAAGGGGTAATTGAAAGTACGGGGAATCATCCGTAACAATTTGTGTCAAATATTTTCCCCAGGGCAAAGAAAGATGGGGGTTGTAGAGTCATTCTGGATCTCACAAAATTGAATTCATATGTCCAGTATAGACATTTCAAAATGGACACCTTCAACACTGCAATGGAGTTATTGTCCATAGGATGTTACATGGCTACTATAGACTTAAAAGATGCGTATTATTCAGTGCCAATTCATCACCATTATTGTAGGTACTTGAAGTTTAATTGGATGGGTCAGCTGAGGCAATATAAAGCATTACCTATTGGGTTAAGTTCAGCTCCCAGGCTGTTCACAAAATTATTGAAACCAGCACTTGCATTGTTAAGGGCTCAAAATCACATTGTCATGGCTTATCTTGATGATATTTTAATTGTTAATGCCACTCAGGAATCAGCTGAAGATTCAGTTTTCAACTATAAGCCTGTTCAAAAGGCTAGGGTTTCTGATCCATCCAACGAAATATAAGCTACAGCCGTTGCAAACAATTGAGTATTTGGGGTTTATCATTAATTCAGTTGCTATGTCAGTAACTTTACCAACAGATAAAGTTGTGGATATTACAAATGCATGTAGTTGCCTTGCTGACAAACCTTATCCCTCCATCCGAGAAGTAGCTAGGGTTATTGGTAAGATAGTAGCAGCATTTCCCGCTGTTGAGTTTGGTCCTTTGCATTATCAAAATCTTCAAAGGGCAAAAGCACAAGCACTAAAAGAACGTGCAGGTCATTTTGACAGACCCATGCAGTTGCCAACGGAAGCTTTGGCTGAATTACAGTGGTGGGTTGGGAATGTTGCACAAGCTACTAAAAACATTGTTATTCAGCAACCTACAGTGGTATTGCAAACTGATGTCAACAGCGGGAAATGCTCTCGGATGGGGGGCTACGGACAATAACACCAGCTGTGGTGGCAGATGGACTGTCCAAGAGGATTTAATTCTCCAAACATATGGTATTAATTATTTGGAGTTATTGGGAGCATTTTTTGGATTAAAAGCTTATTGTTCTACAATGGAGGACTTGCATGTTCAATTACGAGTAGACAATACCATAGCTGTAGCATATATCAATCACATGCGTGGAGTAAGATCAGTATAATGTGATCATCTGGTCAACCTAATGAGGAATTGGTGTGTATCAAGGAATATCTGGCTTTCAGCTATCTATCTCCCAGGGAAAGACAATGTTGTGGCAGACAACAGATCACGGGAGTTTAAAGACAATACAGAATGGATGTTAAATCCACAAATTTTCCAAAAAATTATCAATTGGTATGGTATACCAGACATTGATCTGTTTGCGTCCAGATTAAATCACCAATTGCCTAAATACGTGTCATGGGAGCCTGACCCAGGAGCTGTAGCGTTGGATGCATTCTCGCTACATTGGGGAAATATATATTTCTATGCTTTAACCCAATTTTGCCTGATTAGGTAATGTCTCAGTAAGAGCAAGACTCTGCCACGGGTGTTTTGGTGGTTCCAAAGTGGCCTACACAGCCATGGTTCCCATTGATGCTTAGAATGATAATTGAACCATTTATGACGATTCCCAGCTCCAGGGATTTGTTGGTACAACCAGTGACAGAACAAGTTCATCCATTGCATGATCATATTAATTTGTTAATCTGCAGGTTCTGACCAGACCATTACAAGGGCTTGGACTGTCGGATAGGACCATGGATGTCATAACGTCAGCTTGGAGAGATAGCACTAAGAAACAATATATGTCTCACATAAAGAAATGGGAAGCTTTTTGTATTCAGTCAGATATATCTTATCATACTGCAAACATATCGGATGTATTGGAGTTCCTTGCTATGTTGCATTTTGATCAGTACCTTAGTTACAGTGCCATTAATAGTGCTCGTAGTGCTTTGACTTCCGATTTACGACAATTTTCAGAACATCTATCTATCGGGTCTCATCCATTAATATCCCGATTTATGAGAGGGATTTTTAATAAAAATCCTCCCAAACCCAGATGTACAGAAATTTGGGATGTTAGTATAGTTATCACATTGCTTCGGCAATGGGCTCCAATTACATCACTGTCTTTTCAGAAATAAACATTTAAAGTAGTAATGCTTATGGCATTAGTGTCAGCACAAAGAGTACAAACATTGCAATTGTTACGTTTAGATTGTATGCATTTGTCTGCAGATAACATTACTTTTTGTAATGTTATTTTTGTCCGTGCTGTAATTGTTATATGGTTGTTATATGGTTACTTTTTATGCTTATGATCTAATCAAACAAAGCAGACCGGGGAAGTCTGGAACCAAGGTAATCTTTAGAGCATATCCTGTCGACCAAACATTGTGTGTGGTTAAGCATCTGACTCGATATATTGAAGGAACCAAGAGTCTCCGAGGTTGTGAGACAGCAATGCTTATTACCCATTAAAAAAAAACATACAAAAAAGTGTCAGTACAAACTATTTCTAGATGGTTAAAACAGGTTTTGGAGTTAGCTGGAGTAGACACTGATGTGTTTAAATCTCACTACACCAGGGCAGCGTCCATGTCCGCGGCAATCGCACAGGACGTGCCGCTCGACCAAATTTTAGAGGCTGCAGGATCGTGTAAAGAAGAAGCTTTTTCCAAGTTTTACAATAAACCTGTTATCACGGTGCCAGAGTTTGGACATGCAGTGTTGGGTTCTGTTTGATTATTTGCTTTCTTTTATGTAATGATTCATATCTTTTGTTGTAATTTCCCCTATGATAGAGGGGTATTACTTTTCTTTCTTTTATTATTATTATTAAAATACTTATTGCATTATTCAAGCAGTTTAATAATATTATTTACTCACTATTGTGTTAACTGAAGCAGTGTGTCGTATGGAATGAATCTACGGCATGAAAATCACAGAGCTTCAAAATCTTCACGTAGTCACTCACGTGACTCCGAAGTAAAATAGTAAGATTAAACGTGAACTTACTTGTTCGAAGTTTGATCTTAATTTTATTACGTGCCCTCCGCTCCCGACCCTCATAATCTAAACGATCATCTGGTAGTTCTAGTCTTGTGTGAGCCTTGCTATCTTACTTCGGCTATTGGTTCTGTGTTTTTCACGCCGCTGCTATGAAGTATGCCGAGCATGCACCTGGCGGGGCTTCTACGTAATCCTTCATCGTAACTCCTCATAAAATAAAGATCAAACTTCGGACAGGTAAGTTCTCATTTAATCTTACTATTTTCATTGAATAGAGGGGAGGGGGGGTTGTAGGATAAATCTGGTGCAGGTATACTGAATTTTGAGGTGCACAGACACAGTGTGAAAATAGGACAAAGGGAATGGAGATCAAGAAAAAAAAGTAGCTGGGAGAAGCTAACATCAAAGCAAACAGTGATAAGATGTAGTCGGAGAAAATAAGACTGGTTGGAGAACCAGGAAGGGGAGGGATGGAGAGAGGTAAAACAAGGGTCACTTGAAGTTAGAGAATTCAATATTTATACCGCTGGGGTGTAAGCTGCCCAAGCGAAATGTGAGGTGCTGTTCCTCCAATTTGCGCTGTGCCTCACACTGACAATGGAGGAGGCCCAGGACAGAAAGTTCAGTGTGGGAATGGGAGGGGGTGTCAAAGTGTTTAGCAACCGGGACATCAGGTAGGTTTCGGTGGACTGAGCGGAGGTGTTCAGTGAAACGATTACTGAGCCTGCGCTTGGTCTCACCGATATATAGGAGTCCATGCCTGGAACAGCGGATGCAATAGATGGGGTTGGAGGAGGTGCAAGTTAACTTCTGTGTAGCTAGTGGTGGGATCCCGTTGGGTATGGCGTAAATGTTGGAGGATTATATGCTGCATGTAGCAATATTACAAAATTTTGAGATTTAAAAAATCAAGTCTGCAATTTATCCCATCAGATAAAGCATAAAAAGAAGTTTAATTTGACAAATAATTCATTTTAATATCTTCAGTATTAAAAATGTTATGGCCATTTTCACACTCAGAAATTAGCATCTTGTTCCCTATTGCTTTTCCGTTGACTTAACACAAAAGCTGTGAACAAGGACAGTCAAAAGCCCATAACTTTCTTAAAAATTAAGAGAACTGAATGAAATTTTCAGTTATTATAGATTCAAGCATTCTGAAACAAATGTGAAACAATCTTACTTGGATGATCTGAAATTAAAGCATATAATTAGTTAGTTACCTAATTGTAGCTAATTACAAAATTCAATTGCTAGATCTAAACATCTATCCATTTCTTAAGAAAAGGTTAACATTTTTAAAAAGCCTAAGTGTCCAAATAACATTCACACAAGAATTCACAATAGAACATGATTTTTAAATCTCATTGTCATGAATTTATAGGCCAAATTGAAGGAATTTAGAGTTTAATTACCGTAAATTAATGGCCATTAAAATCAACTTGCGAGTGGGTTTTTGTGGAACGTGATCATTTGGAACGTTGCGGTTTGCGGTGAATTTAAACCCCAGTCAGCAGGAAAAATACAGCTGGTTCGTATATTTTTTTAGTCACCTTTTCGCAACATGAAATTTTGATTAAAGGCTTCCTAAGAAGCACATTTTTATGTAAAAATAAACTGTGTACCTTCTTTTGTCCCCTACGTAAGATCCGTCCCGTTGTCGGCGTTCACGGCTTTAGAAGATTTTAAATTTACTCCTGCTAATACATTATCCAGCGTAGTTTAAAAATACCTTCATAAAACAAATGTCGGAGTGATTTCTCTTCAGCAACGAAATCCCCTGAGAAAAATCGATTGGAATGGCCTGGAGTAAACGGCATTTTAAACTCTTCCCCTCTCAAAGGCGCCAAAGTCGCGCACACGGGCAGTGGAAGAACTGCAGCGCCGCTTAAGGTAAGTTTTGTAACATACCTACTGTATGGGGTGGAAGGTGAGGACTAGGAGGACTGGGGGGAGGGGGAGCAAGAGCAGAGTTGCGTGATATCAAGGAGACCCTAGATCTATGAGATCTAGTTCACATGTGAAGATGTGATAATGGTGGGATTCTGTGGGAGGTGACGAACATGTCAGAGAATAATTTGTTGGATGCTGAGGCTGGTGGGGTGAATAGTGAGGACCAGGGGATCTGTGTCCTTGTCGTGTCTGGGGGGAGACACTGCCGATGTCTTTAATAGGCAGAATAAACGCGATAAAAATGATCTTCTTACCACAAATATTGTACCTATTTCAATCAATACCAATATACTTACCTAAAAATATTTTCAAAAAATTAGATTCTGATATTATAAACTTCATATGGGATTATAAATCACACAGAATTTAAAAAAAAACACTTGTGTAAATCTAAAGAATCAGGGGGACTGACACTCCCTAACTTATTGTATTATTATTGGGCAGTGAATATTAAAAATATAATCTACTGGTTGTACAGTTCTGCCCAACAGGTAGATTGGATAAGAATGGAGAAAGAGGATTGTTCCCCTTATAATATAGGAGCGATCCATCTTTCCCCGATAAAACTGAACAATGTAATATACAAGAAGAATCCAATTATTCATAGTATAATACGAATTTGGAAACAAATAAAATTAACTTTAAAATTAAGAAAATTATCGCTTCTTTCTCCAATTCCTAATAATCCCTCATTCAAACCATCCATTATTGATAAAACATTTATCCATTGGGAAAGAATAGGAATTAAAACGATGGGAGATATGTATAAAATGGGAACATTTTTATCATTCCAATAACTACAACTAAAATATAATTTGAAAAGTAATCAATATTTCAAATACCTTCAAATTCAAGATTATTTGAAAAAGTATATACAAGGATATCAAACTTTAATCCCAGATCTATTGGAGGAAGGAATAAATAAAAAGGCAGAATCAAGCAATTTAATATCTTACTTATATAATATAATTCTAAATATAGAAACACCAACGACAGAGGCAATTAGAAGAGACTGGGAACAAGAGTTATTGATAAAAATTCCGAACGATAGGTGGGATAAAAATTTATTATATGTAAACAAATATTCAATGAATGTAAGACATAACCTAATTAAATTTAAAATTTTACATAGATTATATAATTCGAAAACAAGACTGAATAAAATATTAATACAATATTGACTGGCCTTGAGGGGGATACGACATATATTTGAAGTAGATTCATATTGCCCGAGTCGAAGACGAGGGCAATATGGATCTAGTGAGGGCAATATATGTCGTATCCCCGAAAGAGGACAGTCAATATTGTTATTATTACCCATTATCAGACATCTAGAGGAAAATCTGAACATTTGATATGATATGAATGTATCTATAACGTTTGCAATATGCATTGCAACATTGTAAATAAGGGTACTAAAACAATGTAACATCATTTATGTGACAATGTGAAGGTTATTTTCAACAGGAAAGCAAAGTTTTCAGTTCATGAAATCCAAAAGTTTCTTCATGCAACAAAACATATCTACACTGTACAAGTTTGATTATGCTTTTAGTTATTGTTGAAGTAATTAATTGTTACTGTGCAGTTATTAAGCACAAAAGGTGTCTGTTGCACTTGCATTTTTGTGTACTACATGTAGACCTGTTCCTAATTTTGGATCCAGAGGCAGAAGCATTGTTATTGTGATTTTCTACAATTGCTACTTCCTCGGTGACTTCTGATTGAGAACAAACCTCCAGGACAGATAATTGAGAACTTGGTAGTTCCACATCATAGTTTAGATCAAAGTGATCAATTCCAGTTTTGCTGCAATTTGCTTGTGGATAGAAGTCTGATTTTGTTCAGCCTCTGGTGGGACGGTTACAGTCGCGGCTGGCGCTGGCCGAGTCACGTGCTGATGTGCACCAAGAGCCCGTGAAATTGAATCAGACATTGCCATTTTGGTGTTATTACATATACGCCCTGTCAAACTTAACTCGTTATTGTGTCCCGACACCTGGCAGATTTCCCTGTTAGCAAAGCCAGCCTTATCGAGAATTGCAATGCAAGTTGCCCTCAAACAGTGATTGGTCGAAAGTCCAGCCTTTTTCGAAATTGATGACATCATTTCACCAAGGGTGTTTTTCCCCATTGAGGTTTTTTTGTACCATGGTCCGGATTGTGGCACTGACGTTTTGGGTGTTTGGAAGAGTTTGTCATTGTCTTTATTCAATTTATCGCGAT
Organism: Okamejei kenojei; assembly: GCA_035221665.1. NCBI lineage: Eukaryota > Metazoa > Chordata > Chondrichthyes > Rajiformes > Rajidae > Okamejei > Okamejei kenojei. The sequence goes on from CM069162.1 coordinate 7,336,227, forward strand.
ATTTCTTGTAGGAGGCAACAGGACAGTGTGCTTGACGAGTAGCATACATACGCCCTCCATCTGTCCTCGAGGACAAATTGTCCTCCCTTGTCTTCTTGGTTAATTCATCAACGACCTGGGAAACGTATTCACGGGAATTAGCATCTTTCTTTATTTCAAAATGATGTTTTTTGAGATCGTTCAGATTTTCCCGTCCTCTACGACAAAGAAATAAACTGAGTTCAAACCATACCTTGGCCTGAAGACCAGCTGGTGAGTCTTGATCAAATACTGACGAATTGTAAATTGTTTTAATATCTGTGAGGTCAATGGCGTCATGATGCTTCACATTACCCTTGCCAATTTTCTTTAGTTGTACAGTTGCTGCCTTAAATGCCACATTCGATTAGTGAATTCTACATCCTTGGTGATATCAATAATTTCAGAATGAACTGACTTCAAATGTCTATTGATACCTGCACGTATGCTGTGTAGTGAAGTTGTTTTGTAGTGAGATCCATCAGCTCGGCGGACTTCCACGTAGAATTTAGCTAAAGTGGATGCCAAAGTCTTACTGAATATCGATTTTCCAGACCCTTCTCCATCAAATATTCGTTGAATATTTTCACTGCTTGTTTTGTTGCTTTCTTTGTGTTCTGAGCGTCTTTGTTTTGTAAAATGTCCTCAAATTGCTGTTGGTCAAAAGTCGCGAACCTTTTCTCGCAACCGGCAGCCATTTTTTTTTTTTGAGAAAAAATTTTAAATTTCCCACGCAGCGTGACGTTGCCGTCACGCAGCGTCACGTTCCCGGATGTGAGAGCAGGGGAATATAAGGTTATATTCCCTGCTGTTTAAACAGGTAAGCTCCATAGGGGTTGGCTAGAAAGGGGAATATAAGAAAATATTCCCCTGTCAGCCCTGCTGGCAGTGAAAAGGAAGGGAATATAATTTGGTAAAACCATACTCAGATGGCTGATTTGGGTAATAATTTCAAATGTTTCCCCCATCTGCAACAAATGTCTAACTCAAAATGCCACTATAGCACATTCCTTTGTCTCTTGTACAAAACTGTATACATTTTGGAATGAAATTTTTGGAATTTTTACAAAACTATTTAACACAAAATTGAACCCCAATATCGAATTGATTATCTTTGGATCAATGGAAGAGGGAAATAAACTAACTATATTCCAAGAAGCTTTTCTTAATTATGGTCTAATTACAGCGAAAAAAATTATACTTAAATTTTGGAAAAACGCACCTACGCCAACATTCAAAATGTGGATCTCAAACATGTCTGAAACGCTACATCTTGAAGGCAAAGTAGACCAATTCTTAAAGATTTGGTCTCCGTTTATCAACTTTTTACAAGCATATGGTGCAACATAACATAACCTTAGAAATTAAATGGTTTAGAACCGGGTGACGGATGGGTAAAAATATGAGATAGGTAGATCTCTCCTAATCTCTCTTTTTTTTTAATTTTTTTACTTTTTCCTTTTCTTTCAATCTTTTAACTTCTCATCTCTGTCCTTTATTTCTTTTGTTTTCTGTTTCTACTCGCTTGTCTATCTATTCCGACACTTTTTATTTATTTTTTCTCTCACTGTTCTTTTATTATTGAACCAAAAGTATGAAGTTGTACAAGAATAAAAATATGTATTTATGTATTAGGTACTTAAGTACCAGACTACTGTACTTACTTCAAACAAAAATAAACAAACAAAAAAAAAAAAAAAAACTATGAGACACGGAGGAGACACATATATGGGCCCCATCTAGGACAGAAGAGTCCAGATTCCTGCAGAATCTTATGCTTAACATCATGTATGCCATACTCCCCTCCGGATAGGCAGGATTTGATACTAAATCTCTCCCTGACCTACCTGTATCTTTCTTTTGAGCAATAAGTAACTGCAGTTGCTGTTTTACAAATGAAGACACAAAGTGCTGGTGTAGCTCAGCCAATCAGGCAGCATCTCAAGAGGTCAGGGGTAGGCGATGATTTGGGTTGGGACCCTTCTTGAGACTGGTTGTGGGGTTGGGGAAAGAAAAAAGCTGGAAGAGAGGAGGGGCAGGTCAAAACCTGGCAGGTAATAGGTAACATAACCCTACCCCTCTCCCTTTTACCAATTAATTAATTTCATCTAAAGTTGGTGAATATTTTTTTCAGGGATCACTGAAGTGACCCCCATAGAAATGAAGACACCAGTTAACTCGATTCGAGGGAGCAAACGACAATTGCAACCTACAATCTAAATAAATTTACTAACTAAGCCATCAAGATACTATAAGGATCAGTGCTTTCGTTTGTGGCACCGTATTATTTACTTTCTGTAAATTTGAAACTGATGGTGCTATTTTACAAAAATGCACTTTGTTATTTTCACATATTTCCAAGATTTCTCTATCTTCATATTGCAAGTCTAAACTGTGGAAATGTATAGTTTTTTATCTTAGCAGTCATATTATGAAATGGTTCCTCTGAAAGAATGTTGAAGTATCTTGAACACTATTTTCCAGGAATCACAGAGCATGTATTTTGCTGTCATGTTAAATAAAATTACTCTCATCAAAACCATTACAATTCAGTACAGAATAATGATAGGCTGAATGACACATGGAAGTTAATGCACTGAAAAGGTTAGATCTCACCAGGAGATGGCTTTGACTTCCTCTTTGTTTGCCTTTATCAGCAAAGTGCAAATCTCTAGCTTCGAGACTGATCAAATTTCAGTGGCAGTATTTATGCATACAAATTTTCTAAGCTATGGAGTGTTATGAAAGACTGTCAATTGTAACTGTGTTTTTAATGTTAATAGTTCTGGGCTCAACGGGGACCATTCAACCATCCCAAAAGTCTCCTGGCTATCAATATTCAAAACAAGTAAGTGCTTTTTTTCATGTATGTTTTCTCCAAGAGCTTCACTGTTATTACTGAACAGTGATTGCCAAAATTAACCACCAAGAATTTAATAACTAAAAAAAGCAAAGTTAAATTGGTACAATTGTAAGTGAGTTGCTTTTTCATAGTTTCAGTGTGCAGATTGTTTGGAGGTATAACTTTATCTTTGGAATTGTTAGAATATAAGAGACAGAAATATCAGTCCAGATCATCTTCCAGCATCCTGGAAATTGTATGACATGATGATAAAGGGGTTGTTGATGAAGCATTGTTATAAAACTTTATCAAGTAGTTTGCTCTGGACTCAGATGTGACACAAGGAATTTGACACAAGGTGGAAAGCTTTGGGAGTCATTTACTCAAAGCGTTCGGTTTCTCCCAAGCAGTCAACTTTAACTTTTCAAATCACCAATTATTGTTATACTATACCTCAAAATGTAATTTTCTGAAAATATCTATCCAGCATATATGTATCTATCTAGCAATGGACCAAAACCAAATTAAAGGCAGATGCAGTCAGGGGAAATATTGCAAACTACAGGCTCTATTACAAATAATTATCAGTAACTGGAAATTCCTGGCTGCGTAACACCAGACTTGTATTTAGTTTAGTTTAGTTTAATTTGTTTAGAGATACAGTGTGGAAATAGGCCCTTCGGATCACCGAGTCTATGGCGACCAACGATCACCCGCTCTATCTTACACGCTAGGGACAATTTACAGAAGCCAATTAACCAACAAGCTTGCACATCTTTGGAATGTGAGAGGAATCCAGAGCACTCTGAGAAAACCCACATGGTCACAGAGAGGACGTACAAACTACAGACAGCACAAGTAGTCAAGATTGAACCTGGGTTGCTGGCACTATATGGCAGCAAACCTACCGCTGTGCCACTGTGCTGCAATATTGTACTTGGAAGCAATACTTTGACATTAATATAATTGTAGATATTACTACAAATTTTTGGTCACAAATCCATTGTTATGTGTATTCAAGTGTGCAACAATTGTTATATGTTTATCAGTTTTGTGATGTTTTTGCACAAATGCATCTGACAATCTAATCTTTTCAATCAATACAGTTAGTGACAGTTGGAAGGTACAATTCTCCTCAACGTTTCTGGCAATATGTAAAGCATACTCTCAACTGTTAACTTATTCGAGTCATGCAGCGTGGAAACAGGCCCTTTGGCCCAACTTGCTCACGTCGACCAACATGCTCCATCTACACGAGTCCCACCTGTCTGATTTGGCCTATATCCATCTAAACCTATCCTATCCATGTATCTGTCCAAATGTTTTTTAAACATTGTGATAATACCTGACTCAACTATCTACTCTGTAGGCACAATCCATATACCTATCACCCTTTGTGTAAATAAGTTGCACCTCCTTCCTATTTGTTCCTATTCAATCTGTCACCTCCTCACCTTAAACCCATGTCCTTAGGTTATTGATTCCCCTACTCTGGGTGAAAGACTCTGTGCATTTACCCTCTCTATTCCTCTCTTGATCTTAGACACAAATTATTATTTTAAGAAAACCTTATGATAATATAATTTGCATTGATGTTTAGATGCAAACATGAACCTGAATATTTGGAATATTAAAATAAAGAAAATTGATCTGGAGGGTAAAAAATAATTTCAAATACACAGGTTAATTAGTGGTTGAGAGAAAAGAGGGAAAAACATTCTGATGAAGAGGCATACCCGAAATAATACGTAATCTGTATCTGTATTTGTTTCAGATACAGGTTACAAGTCTGTGTCGTTAACTTTTGTTCTCATTCTGTACCTTGATGCCGTGAAGCTGAATAAAAAGAGCAGCTAAACAATCCTTGAATTCTTCAACCTTGAAAGGAAGAAACGAACATAGGAGCACAACAAAATAAGAGCAGGGGTTGACCACTTAACAATATGTTCTTGGCTGATGTATGCTGGCCTCAACCTGCCACAGTTCCACATAACCCCCAATTCCTCAATCTTTATTTATCTACCGCATATGTCTTCTGTGTGATTCTTGCAAACAAAATGGATGAGGAAAATTCAAACCAGTATTTTCAGTTAAACCACTTTTTCTTCTTCTTGCTTACAGCGTGCACAGCCTAAAGTTGTGGGACAACTTGTTCTATTTGATCTTATTTGATTGTGCATGCCAGGTTGATTGCATTTGTCGAAACAGGGCGGACCACGTGAAGGTGGCAATCTCCCACCCCAAACCACATTTGCAACACATGTAGCCTTTGTTATCAGTTGATTATCATGAAGTACATCTCCGTGTGAAGTGTTATTGCAAGCTGAGGGGGTTTTCTAGTTGAAACACGAGCACAGGAAGAGGTTATTGAGCCCCTCGAGCATGTGCTGTTGCTCTTCTCAGCATTTGCAGAGCCGTACCTCACTTTCATGTACACTTGCTTTTGTTCAATATTCCCAGATACTCTCACCTAACAAAAATCGTAGTTGTTAGTTTGAACAATTGACCTAAACCTACACCTAATTTATATTTTGGGGAGCAAGTTTAAGATTTCCATCACTGATTTAAAGGACGCTGCCAATTTGTCTGCCAAATGCCCCCAATTTTAAGGATATAATCTCTTTATTTTCTGTATAAACACCATTGAATCTTACAGTCATTTTAAATACCGGTAAATGGATTGTCATCCCATACCTAATCACAAAGGGATTCACATAGCTTTGCAAAATTTAGTCTCAAATTAGCGCCTATTTTCATTCAAATGAATCTGAGTTCTATGCTACTTCCAAAGATGAGATGAGAGAGACTAAAAATGATGTTGAGACTTCAGATTGTGTTTGGCCAAGTCTCTACAATATAGGTCTGAGAGAAGGATCATCGTGGGCAAATGCCTACCCTAATCTTAACATATTCTTGTGCATTTGCTAAATTCCTGGCCTTCACCCTTAAATTAGTGATTAAGAAGACAGAAACATTAACAATACATTCATTGCAGTATTGTTGCATTGCATAATATTAGACATTTACTGAAATATTTGATTCACTTTTAAAACTAGGGAGAAGTTATTAACGTTGGATAGCTTATTATAAATTCACTGCAGAAAATGATTTTGTATGATTAATAATGATCATATCATAATCGCTGGCTCGAAGGACCGAATGGTCTTTCCCTACACCTATGTTTCTAAATGGCGGCATTTAGAGTTTTGTGGAATGAATGCAATGTGTGTTCACAGATCGTTAAAGGTAGTAGGATATGTTGACTTTTTAATTGCTTTTGATAATTAGCTGAACCATAGACCATAAGAGCAGGGAGGTTGTGTTAGAATTATAACCTCTACTGTACCAAATGCGACTACAGTTTGAGTACAGCATACAGTTCTGGACAGATTACAATGTATCAGCCATTCTGAAGAAGGGTCCCAAACCAAAACGTCACCTATCTATATTCTCCAGACATGCTGCCTGACCCCCTGAGTTACTCCAGAACTTTGTGCCTTTTTTGTAAGCCAGCATCTGCAGTTCCTGGTATTTGTATTTACGGAGTTTTATGTTTTGCATTAGAGCGGGTACAGGCAAGATTTAAAGACCTGACTTGAAGACTGATGTTGTGAGGAGAACTGAGGAGGCTGGGTTTACTCTCATTGGAATGTAGGGCACTGAGAGGTAATCAAGAGGTACTTGCCAGGGGAACTAAAGGGGAATCCCATGTCTCACCCACTGAATAATGGGCCTGTCCCACTTAGGCAATTTTTTAGGCAACTACAGGCAACTAGTTTGTCGCCGCATGTTCACCGGTGGTCACCGGGAGTAGTCTCCTCAGTCGTTTCGTCTTTCTAGTTGTCGCTAAATTTTCAACATGTTGAAAAATTTGCGACGACAGTGGGTTTGACGCTAATGAGCGTAGCTTGACTTCTCCTGACGTAGGTGCTGTCGTAGGTTGCCGCCAGAATGACGTAGGTTGTCGCCGGTTTTCGGCAACTTGCTACGACTATGACAGTCTCCAGCAGTTGCCTAAAATATCGCCATGTGGGACAGGCGCATTACTCAGTGACAGCAACATTTTTGGATACAGGACTAAGACTATGTGGTGCACATAGTTATGATGAAAATTTAAGAAAACTGCAGCTACCGGATATCTATATAACTTAAAGTCCCATCTTCACCACTTCCTGTCTGAGCTGTATATTGATTTTAGAGAAAACGCTACCATATATCGCTATGATTTTTGGCCATCTTACTCGCAGTCCTCCTCCGCCGCGGTAGCCCCGAGGATTTTTCCGATCTATGAATAATAGTAAAGATATGAATGTTAAAAATAATTTGAGATCAGCTGATTGGTCCTCTCACCTGTCAATCACCATGATGAAAGTAACACCCCTTCTGGGGGGGGGGCAGGAATCTAAAACCCCGGATACCAGGGCGTGAATCAGTCACTCTGGAGGATTGCAGGGGAGAGGCCACAACAGTGATTCTGCTGTGAATCAACTGAACTGCGAGTCTACCGAACTGTGAGTCTGCAATGTACTTGCAATAAATGATTTGTTAGCCCTAAATGAAAATAAAATGAGTTGTTTGGCCTGTCCTGTGCATAAAACGAAAATGGCAATGGAAATTAAATGAAAATGAGATGAGTTTTTTTGGCCTGCCCTGGGCTTGAAACTGAAATGGCAACGGAAATGAAATTAAATTAAAATGAGATGAGTTGGTTGGCCTGCCCTGTGCTTGAAACTGAAATGGCAATGGAAATGAAATGAAATGAAAATGAAATGAGTTTTTTTGGCCTGCCCTGGGCTTGAAACTGAAATGGCAACGGAAATGAAATTAAATTAAAATGAGATGAGTTGTTTGGCCTGCCCTGTGCTTGAAACTGAAATGGCAATGAAAATGAAATGAAATGAAAATGAAATGAGTTGTTTGGCCTGCCCAGTGCTTGAAACTGAAATGGCAATGGAAATGAAATGAAATGAAAATGAAATGAGTTGTTTGGCCTGCCCAGTGCTTGAAACTGAAATGGCAATGGAAATGAAATGAAATGAAAATGAGATGAGTTGTTTGGCCTGCCCTGTGCTTGAAACTGAAATGGCAAAGAAAATGAAATGAAATGAAAATGAAATGAGTTGTTTGACCTGCCCTGTGCTTGAAATTGAAATGGAAATAGAAATGAAATGAGTTGTTTTGCCTGCCTGAAACCACTAATTTCGGCCCACAAGACCCCTATTAGCCGAGAAGTCAGTCCCTTTTGCCCAAAATACCCGTATTAGCCCAGGAAGAGCATTTTGGCCCAAAATGCCTGTGCCAGGCCAGGAAAAGTCCAGAAAACGTGCCTTTCACTGAAATTTCACTCAGATTTGTTTTTTAAAGAGTCCCTTCAGCTCATCAGGTCTGTACTAGCTCAGGAGTCCCTTCGGCCCATCAGTAAGTATTCCCCCTGCAAGTATTAAACCTCATCCCAGTATTTTTCTCTCCCCCCCCCCCTTCATTGGCTCCCTGTGAGATCCAGGCCAGGACAGACTTTTCTCCTTCATTGCCATGATCTGCAGAAAAAGATGAAAAATGTCTAAAGTTGATTCTCTGCCTTCTCCCTCTTCTCTCTCTCACAGAGTCTTTCACCTGTTTTGGGCAGAATTTCTGGCAGTTTCTGAGCTGTCAGCCCACCAGGCCTGAGTGACTGAGCTGCCAGCCCACCAGGCCTGAGAGACTGAGCTGCCAGCCCACCAGGCCTGTGTGATTGAGCTGCCAGCACACCAGGTCTGAGTGACTGAGCTGTCAGCCCAAGAATCCATTCGGCCCACAATATCCATACTAGCCACCCATAATAGCACTCCAGAACCCCCCCCCCCCCCCCCCCCTCACTGGCCACCAATATTGGAATTGGTGGAGAGGTGGAATATTGCGTTGGGGGACCAGCCCTCCCATGTGAACATGGGTCCCAACGGGTCCCACTTAGTCTAGTTTAAACTAAAACTAGAAATGTTAGAAATACTCAGCAGCTCAGGTTCCATCTGCAGGAAGAAGAGTTAATGCTTTAGATCAAAGACCCTTTGTCAAAGCAGAAATCCTGGTTCTTCTGCCTCACAGTTCCAGTGACCCAAGCTTCAGCCTGACCTCAGATGCTCTCTATGTGGAATTTGCATGTTCTCCTTGAGACCATATGCATTTCCTCCTGATACCTGAGTGTCTATAACCATATCCCAAAGATGAGATCTTTGAGGTTGATTGGCCACTATAAATTGACAATAGTAATGAGCAATAAAAAATAAGACAATTGATTGGAATCTGAGGAAAATAAAATATCGGATGACTGTAACTGGGTGCTTAATGGTCAGCATGGACTTTGCTGCACAGAAGGACCTGTTTCACGGCTGTATAACTCCAAAGCCATATCCCAAGCCAAACAAGGCCGCTGGATGACGTGGGATGGCGTTGAGAGGAGGAAGATCACATGGAGAGAGCTGTGGACCATGGAGTCAAATAAGTTGAGCTTCATTATCAGAGCCACATATGACATCCTTCCCTCTCCCACAAACCTAAATCCTTGGCTGGGAGAGGATCCAGCCTGCCCCCTGTGTGCAGCTCCAGCAAACCTCAAGCACATCCTGGTCGGTTGTAAGACCAGCCTAACACAAGGCAGATACACCTGGCAACACAACCAGGTGCTGAGGTGTTTGGCAGCTGAACTCGAGTACAAGAGAGTTACCACCAACGCCATGCCTATCAATGCCCAGATAACATTCCCGCAAAAACCATCCTTCATCCGGGAAGGAGAGAAACGGAGGATTAACCCCTCGCCTCTCAACTCATGCCCACTGAACGCAGCCAGGGACTGGGAAATGCGTGTTGACCTAGGCCAGAGGCTTTCGTTCCCAGTTGAAATCGCAGTTACCAACCTGCGACCAGACCTCGTTCTCTGGTCCAACTCCTGTAGGCGTGTTTTCATAATTGAGCTGACGGTCCCATGGGAGGAGGCTGTGGACGAGGCTTATGAAAGGAAAAAGCTTTGATATTCAAACCTTGCAGCAGAGGCTGAGGAGAGAGGTTGGAGGGTAAGGAGAGGTGGGGTGCAGGGGCTTTGTAGCCAGTTCCACCGCAAGGCTCCTGAGGGAAGGAGTCAAAGGGCAGGCACAAAGGATGGCAATAAAACAACTTGCCAATGCCGCCGAACGGAGCAGTCACTGGCTGTGACTGAAGAGTAAAGATGCTGTCTGGGCTGCCACGTGACCATCTAGAAGCTAGCAATAAGACACACACCCAGGTCTGATCAACCTGTGGTGGGCCTGCCTCGACTGAGGGTGTCTTGTGATAAAAGGCCGAAACACCCAGTGACGTTGAGGTACACAACTGAAGATGTGTCTGATTGTTAGCAAAATTCACCTGGTGGTCATACCCAAGAATGTCAATTGTAGTGAAATCTTAGGGATTGTAATATCCAGTCCTAATAATCAATCTGAGACACACACCCAGATATTGCTTCAAGGAAATAAGAGTGTAGGAAAGAACTGCAGATGCTGGTTTAAATCGAAGATAGACACAAAATGCTGGAGTAACTCAGTGGGACAGGCAACCTCTCTGGTTAAGGGGAATGGGTGACGTTTTGGGTCGAGAACCTTCTTCAGACTGAGAGTCACGGGAGAGGGAGACACAGACAAAAGGAAGTGTAAGCTGTGAAATCGAGACATCAAAGGGGATGAAGTTCAAGGTAAATGTAGTATAGATCATTGTTAACTTAGCAATGTTACAACATTTTGAGATTTTAAAAATCAAGTCTGCAATTTATCCCATCAGATAAAGCATAAAAAGAAGTTTAATTTGACACCTAATTCACTTTCATATCTTCAGTATTAAAAATGTTATGGCCATTTTCATACTCGGAAATTAGCAACTTGTTTCCTATTGCTTTTCTATTGACTTAACACAAACGTTGTGATCGAGGACAGTCAAAAGCCCATAACTTTCTTAAAAATTAAGAGAACTGAAAGAAATTTTCAGTTATTATAGATTCAAGCATTCTGAACCAAATATGAAACAATCTTACTTGGATGACCTGAAATTAAAGCATATAATTAGTTAGTTACCCAATTGTAGCTAATTACAAAATTCAATTACTAGATCTAAACATCTATCCATTTAAATGTACTTAAGAATAAATTTACATTTTTTTTTTAAGTCCAAATAACATTCGCACAATAATTCACAATATAACATGATTTTTAAATCTAACTGTCATTAATTTATAGGCCAAATTGAAGGAATTTTGTTTTTAATGCCTGTAAATTAATGGGCATTTTAATCAGCTTGCGAGTGGGATTTTCTGGAACGCAATGGATTGGAACGTTGCGGTTGCGGTGAATTTAAACCCCATAGTGGCAGGAAGAATTCTGCCGGTTCGTATGGGGAATAAATCACCGTTTCGCAACGTTAAAGTTTGATTAAGATCATCTAAAAAAGCAGGTTTATATGAAAATATAAACAGCTTTCACTTACCTGTCCCCTACATAAAATCTGTCCCCGTTGTCGGCGTCCATGGCATTAGGAGCTAATTTTTATTTTACTGCAGCGATGAAATAGTCAGGCGATTAATTTTTTTTTTAAACTTACCGGCAGTCGGAACGAATCTTTAGAAAAATCTTGCACTCTGAGAAAATAACGCTGCGGATGGCAAGGAAAAACCGCACTTTAACCCCACCCCCCCCCCCTCAAAGGCGCCAAAGTCGCGCACACGGCCAGTGACAGAACTGCAGCGCCGCTAAAGGTAAATTTTATAACATACCTAGTTAACTAGGAGAAGGTGACAACAAAGCATACAGAGATAATATTTTATCAGGGGGAACAGTCAGACTGGTCAGAGAACATGGGGGAGGGATGGAGAGAGATTGAAATTTGAAGTTAGATAAGTCAATATTCATACGCTGGGGTGTAAGCTGCCCAAGCGAAATATGAGGTGCTGTTCCTCCAATTTACACAGAGGAGGCTCAGGGCAGAAGGGTCAGTGTGGGAATGGGAGGGGGAGTTAAAGTGTTTGGCAACCGAGAGATCAAGTAGGTTTAGGTGAACTAAGCAGAGATATTCTGCGAAACGATTGATGATCCTGCGCTTGGTCTCACCGATATATCGGAGTCTACACCTGGAGCAGCTGATACAGTAGATGAGGTTGGAGGAAGTGTAATTGAACCTCTGCCTCATCTGAAAAGAACCTGGTGATCATGGTTTTCAGCCCTCTGTACCTTATTCACAATGGGAGTCAGCAGGGTTGGCAGCATCTATGGAGAGAGGAACAGAGCTAATTTATCAGTGGAGAATCTTGCATCAGAAATTGTAATAGAAATTGAGTTAAGTTTTTGGATGAAGTCAATATTTATAAAAAGTTAAAAAGCAGATGTTTCTGATCCTTTGTTTATCAGTGGCTCCAAAAGCACTCTTCTGGTGCCACTTCTTTTGCTACAGTTGAAATCTGTTCTCATAAAATGCTTCCTCTTCTAATTCGTCTCATTTCAGACATCCTAAACCTCAGGATGTGATAAATATACATCTTCTAGATACGCTGGGACGCATCCTCAGTGATGTGACCTGGGGTCATCGGGTGTCACAACATCAGACACCCTCGCCCAAGCGACCCAGCCGGGGTTGATCAGGCCCCGACTTGCACCCCAGCAGCAACTGCCCACGGAACAGCCCTCTTAATAACTACTCTGCAGGGGTTGGGAGACTCTAATGCGTGGAGGGACTGGGCTCTGTGGGATGAGTCCTGGCCGGGCTCCTCCTGTGTCTCACCAGGTTCAAGGCCAGTGCGCTGCACCTGTTTCTCCTTTTCCAAGCATTTTATTCTCGCCTGATGGATGTTTAGGCCATGATGGTTCATTAGGCCTTTCCGTAGCTTTGTTGGGTGTCTTTCTTATGAAAGATACAGACTGGGGTACTAACCCAGCCTTTCCCAGGTGCCGTCTTTCCGTGCCGTCAACTGTCTCACCAGTAGTCACCAAACTATTCTTGGTTGTCACCCAGTCTATTCCTAGGTGCCTCTGGCTGAGCCACACTTCTGTGTGAAAAATATACATCTTCTAGATGCGCTGGGACGCATCCTCAGTGATGTGACCTGGGGTCATCGGGTGTTTCGGGTGTCACAACATCAGACACCCTCGCCCAGGCGACCCAGCCGGGGTTGATTAGGCCCCGACTTGCGTCCCATGGATCAGCCATCTTAATAACTACTCTGCAGGGGTTGGGAAACTCTAGTGCATGGAGGGACTGGGCTCGGTGGGGTGAGTCTTGGCCGGGCTCCTCCTGCGTCTCACCAGGTTCAAGGTCTGTGCGCTGCACCTCTTTCTCCTTCTCCGAGCATTTCATTGTCGCCTCATGGATTTTTAGGCTACGGTGGTTCATTAGGCCTTTCCACAGCAGGTACGGAAATGTCCCAAATAATAAACATTCACTCGACATCACTAAAACAAATTATCTGATCATTGACCTGTTTTACTGCGAGTGTTCTGTGCGCAAATTAGCTTCTAAGTTTCAAAAGTCAAAGAGTCAAAAGAGTTTATTGTCATGTGTCCCTGACAGGACAATGAAATTCTTTCTTTGCTTAACACAACAGAACATAGTAGGCATTGATTACAAAACAGATCAGTGTGTCCATATACCATTATATACGTAAATACACACATGAATGAATAAATTGATAACGTGCAAATAACAGATAAAGGGGTATTAATGTTCAGAGTTTTGTCCGAGCCAAGTTTCATCGCCTGATGGCTGTGGGGAAGTAGCTATTCCTGAACCTGGTCGTTGCAGTCCTCAGGCTCCTGTACCTTCTACCCGAAGGTAGCAGGGAGATGAGTGTGTGGCCAGGATGGTGTGGGTCCTTGATGATGCTGCCAGCTTATGTTGCATCTGTACTGCACTTCAAAACTATGTAATTGATGCATCCTAAAAGATACACAAAATGGCTAGAGATAGCTATGTCTTTTTTTGTTCACTAACCATTATTTCCTCACTTGCATCCCCCACAGCTGTTATTAATTTTAACACTTCCCAGTTAAATGAATTCTATCTTTCACTTGAACCCTCACTTTGTAAAGGCTTGTGAAAATGCTACTCATAGATAATATCTGGCTTCAGATGCAAAGTTGAGATACAAGCAACTGCAGATGCTATAATCTTGAGCAAAACACAAAGTGCTAGAGTAACTCATTGGGGTTCATCCCAGTACATATTAATTGTGGTGATCATTTCTGCGTTCACCACCTTTTAGGTAATTTCCATCCTTTAAATGTAAAGATTTGTTCTTGTCTTACCTCAAACCCGTCTAACAATAACCTTAAGTTGAAAAGCAAAAACCAGCAGATGCTAGAAATTGGAAACAGAAACAGAACATGCAGAATCAGGCAGCCTTTAAGCAAAGATTTTTTAACCTGAAATGTTATCTGATTTTCTCTTCACAGATGCTGCCTGACATCCTGCATGTTACCAGTATTTTGAGTTTGTCCCTTACATTTACACCCTTGTTGAAGGGAGTTTGTATTTTCTGTGTCTCAGTGGCAGATGGAATATAATGTTAGGTCATGTCTTGTTAGTCGTAAGTCGTCCTCGAGTAGTACCTTTCCATCTCGGCTTTAGTGTTGGGATGAGTACAGAGATGGCAAATTTGGGATCAAAAGTTTCTTCCACACAGGTGACAGAAGTGTAGGGATCCTGTAGCAGCAGTAGTTCTAGATTCTTGAGATTCTCTTTCATTTTCATCTTTTTTTCTAACTTCCTCATGTGAATAAGCGCAGCTCTTTATGCAGAAACGCCAAACAGGACAAACATATGCTTGAAATCAATGTTGAAATTCTTCACGACTGTTCGTAGAAAGTCTTTGAGTCTCTTTTTCTGTCCACCACATGATCGTTTGCCCTCATTCAGCACTCCATAAAGTAGCTGCTTTGGTGTTCTGTGATCAGACATTCTTCTGACATGTCCTCATCATGACGACCACATCACGACGACGACTCAGGATGTTTTGTCTAAAGTTCTTTGGCTTTTCCTGAAATTCAAAAAATGCACCAATGTCAATTTGATTGTTGCAACCTTCTCTTTTGATTGCATCTTCACCCTGTTTATCCTGTTGCAAAAACATCCGATATAGTAACGTTTGATGTTTAAGCTACAACAAAGTGGAGGAAGAGGTTAATCTGTAATCTAAATGTTATTTCTGCAAACTCTGCTTACAGGAGCCTGTTGAGGACAGACATAGAACATAAAACAGTACAGCACAAGAACAGGCCCTTAGGCCCACAATATCTGTGCTGAACATGATGCCAGCACCATCTCTTATCTCTTGCACATAATCCATATCCCCTAATTCACTGCGTATCGATGTGCCTATCCAAAAGCCTCTTAAATACTACTACCGTGTCTACTTCAACCACCCACCCTGGCAGCACATTCCAGACACTCACCACCCTCTAAGTAAAAAGGTTTCTGTGCACACCTCCTTTAAGCTTTGCCCTTCTCACCTTAAAGCTTTGTCCTCTACTATTACTGAAGACCTACCATACTGGAGCTGTATTGTTATTCATGCATTGACTTGTTATTTTGGTGACATGGTCAAATTGCAGGGAACCGGAAGAAAATATTCTGGTAGTATGAGCAAATGCTGAAGGATTTGTTTTCCACTTACAAACTGTTCAAAAAGTTCAATACTGATACTGGGTTCTCCATAGCATGTTGTAAAATAGGAATCTTAGCCAACCTTTGGTCATATTTGGTTCACAATGAATTATGTATTCTTACTGACGGCAGGACTACACGCCCCTACTTATATTTCATCCCAATATTATTCACATCAGTTAATTTTTCTTCACTGTTTGAATCAGAAATATTTAAATAATGAGTTCAGTTTAGTCTATTGTCATGTGTACTGAGGTACAGTGAAAAGCTTTTATTGCATGCTAACCAAGCGGCGGAAAGACCATACATAATGGCAGTCGAACCATCCACAGAGTACAGGTACACGATAAAGGGAATAACGTGAATAGAGGAGATTAAGAAGTGCATGGTTTAAGTAAGAAATGTTGCTGTTGGAGTAGAGATTTAAAAGAGTGGAGCGATTGTAATTGCAGATCAATTTCTGTGACTAGCACACAGAGTGGTCTGGCTTAGGCGCCATAATGTTCCGAAGACACTCATTCTCTATTTTAAGTAGTCGTGAGCCTTGGATTATCGTGAGTCAGTAAGCATGTGTCATTTGCTTAATAGACATCTCTTGCAGTGGTGGATCTGAGAATAAATGCGTTGTTTGGTTTAGTTTAGTTTAGTTTATTGTCACACGTGGAAACTGGTACTGGTACTTTTCCAGGTACTGTGGAAAGCTTTTATTGCGAACTAACCAGACAGCAGAAAAACTGTACATGATTATAATCAAGCCACGGCATAATGGGAATAACATTTAGTGCAAAATAAAGTTCAGTATAATCTGATGAAAGATAGTCCAAGGGTCACCAGTGAGTATAGATAATAGCTCAGGACCACTCTCTAGTTGTGCCCACAATTCTTTGCAATTTCTTGTGGTCATGGATGGAGCTGTTCCCAATCCATGCTGCGATGCATCCCAATAAAATGCTTTCTACAGCACATCTGCAGAAGTTGGTGAGATTTGTTGGGGATATGCCAAACTTCCTAAGCCTTCTAAGGAAGTAGAGGCATGGTGTGCCTTCTAGGGCATTGCTTCGATATGGGTGGTCCAGGAGAAATTGTTGGTGATATTTACTCCTCGCAATTTAGAGCTTTCATCAATCCCTACTTCGGTGTCAACAATGCATTCGTCAACGCGTAACCGCTTTGCTTCTTGAAGTCGATCACTATCTCTTTTGGCTTGCAGACATTGAGACAAAAGTTGTGGTCTTAACACCAGGTCACGAGATTCTCAATCCACTTCCTGTACCCCATCTCGTTATTATTTGATATCCGGCCCACAACAGTGGTGTCACCACGAATTTGTAGATTGAATTGGATTTTCAATTTGGCCGCAGAGTCGTGGATGTTTAAGGAGTAGAGCAAGGAGCTTGCTGAGCACCAGTGTTGAGTATTATTGTAGAGGATGATTTGTACCCTATACTCACTGATTGTGGTCTGTTGGTCAGGAAATCCAGGATTCAGTTGCAGAGACGAGTGTTGACTCCAGGTTCCACGAGTTTGGTGATGTGCTTGGATGGGTTAATGGTGTTAAAAGCATTGCTCTAGTTTATGAATAGAAGTCTGATGAAGGTGTCTTTCTTATCCAGGTGTTCCAGGGATGAGTGTAGGGCCAGGGAGATGACATCAGCCCGGGACCTGTTGTGGCGGTGGGTCAAAGCTGCTTGGTAAACTGAATTTAATGCATTCTATAACTAGCTTCTCAAAGCACTTCATGATGCTGGATGCGTAGGCCGCTGGATGGTAGTCATGAGATCTTGCATTTCTTCGGCACCAGTGGTTTTCTCGAAGGAGGTGTGTGCCTCAGAGCAGAGGAGGGAGAGATTAAAGATGTCTGTGAATACTCCCACAAGTTGGTCCATGCATTTTCTAAGGACGCAGCCAGGGACTCCGTCCAGGCAGTTGCTTTCCATGGGTTCACCTTCAGGAAGGCTAACCTAACCTCTGCAACAGTGACCCTAGGAAGAGGCACACTTGAGTCTGATGGGATGGATGCCATTGCCCTGTTGGCCTTCTGTTCAACGCGAGCATACAATAGCATAGAAACAAGCATTAAGTTCATCAGGTAGAGGCACACTATCACCAGTGATGTTGCCTGACTTCACTTTGAAGCCAGTTATAGTATTCAGACCATGCCACATTCTGTGTGTGCCCGAATGATTATACTCGGACTCAAGTTTGTGCCAATAATGTCTCTTGGCATCCTTGATAACTTTGCGAAGTTATCATAATGAGCTTTCTTGTACTTGTTTGCAACTGATTTGGCCTTCAGCAGTGAATGTATCTCACGGTTCATCAATGGTTTCCGATTGGGGAACGCTCGGATTGTCTTCGTCGGCACACACTTCTCTACGTACTTGCTGATGCAGTCAGTCAGGGCAGTGACGTATTCCTTCGAGTTAGCTGCAGAATATCTGAATATGGACTAATCCACTGGCTCAAAGCAGTCGTGTAGGATGTCATCTGTGTCTGCCGACCAGACTTGAACAACTCTCTCTCCTGAATCCTCCTGCTTTAGTTTTTGTCTGTAGGCATGGAGTAGAAGCTTAGCTAGGTAATCAGATTCCACAAAGTGTGGCCGAGGGACAGAGCGCTAGGTGTTTTTTATTGATGTGTAGCAGTGGTCAAGGGTGTTTATGGCATCCGGTGGGACAAGAGACAAGCTGATAGTACTATGGTAGTACGCCACTGAGGTTGGCTTGATTGAAGTCTCCGGCTACAACAACCTGGGCTTTGGGGTGTTTTGTCACTTAAGGCTGCTGATAGTGGAGTACAGTTCATTCAGAGCAAGCTTGACATCTACTTGGGGAGGGATGTAGACTGCTGTCAGGGTAGCAGGATTGATTTGTTTTGCAAGTCTAGTATTGATTTGTTTTGCAAGTCTAGTATGGCAGTTGGAAGATGGACGATCATTATTACAGCCTAAGGAAGTTGGCCTGGGAGGTTTCTCATATTGTTTGTTCTTCCCGACCCAATGTATTTTGAGAATTTTCTGGAGACAGCATTGGTGGTACCTTTCAAGTGCTTTAAGATGCCTGATAAAGGTTGTGCATATTTTTGACACTTTTCAAGGAGGGCTGAATTAATGTTGCCCAGTAGACATGATCCATTTTATTCTCCCCATGACTCTCCCGGGATTCCACTTGCCCAGGCCATTTAGCTGATAAATGTAAGGTAGATACAAAATGCTGTAGTAACTCAGCGGGACAGGCAGCATCTCTGGAGAGAAGAAATGGGTGACGTTTCGGGCCAAGACCCTTCTTTAGACATCAGCTGATAAATGTCTTTGGTAAGACCTTATGCAGAGGTTGATACTGCACTCTGCATTATTCTTGGAGTTGTTGCATGCTGAAGATCATTCCCATTGTACCTTTAGACAGGTGGAATCTCTATTGTGGTTTGGGGAGGGCTCTACCGCCACCAGGAGATGGTCCTGGCAATAACTTTCCATTTGGAAGGCAGTGGAAAGATCTCCCTGGGTAATTACTGCTATCAGAGTTGTCTCCTGATTTGAAGATAACTATGGTGTTCCCTGTAATTCACTCATCTCCCCTGACCAGAGAAGTTAAGACATGAATCTGGCAGAAAGGTTTGGCTCCACCAGGTTTTAGAACTTTGACAGAGATGCCAACCTTTCCAGTCTCTCCTCATAACAGAGACGCTCCATCCCAGGCAACATCCTGGTGAATCTCCTCCGCACACTCACCAATGCTATTACATCCTATCTATAGCATAGTGACCAGAACTGCATGCAGTACTCTGGATGTTTTATAAAGTTGGAGCTTAACCTTTCTGCTGTTGTATTTAATGCCCAACCAGTCTCCTATATCTTTTCTTAACCATGTTATTTCCCTGTGCTGTCACCATTAAGGAACTTTGGACCTGAACACCAAGTTCCCTCTGTAATTGTCCTATAGCAGAAGTATGAATAGGTAGTTTTGATACTACTTTGGCATTGGGCTTGGTTTTCTTGGTTGAACGCGTATCCTGTGTTATAGCACAAGTACTTTCTGTTTTAACGGTAATTGTTTATCAATACTCCCTAGCACCTTACCATTTATGGTGTATGACCTAACCTCACTGATACTCCCAAAGTGAATCACCATCACATATATCTGGATTACATCCCATTAACCATTTCCCAGCCAATTTTACCAACACAACAACATCACCCTGTAGCCTCAATCTACTCTCCCTGTCAACAACTCCACCACCTCTGTGTCACCTGCAAATGTGATGATCATGCCTACGTCGTCCACATCCAAATCATTCACATGTTTTACTAACAGCAAGTGTCCCAACAGCAATGTCTCTAGAACACCACTAATCACAGGCATCCAGTCACAAAAAAAACAGCTCTATTATTGTCCTCCGATTCCAATTTTGGATCCAATTTACCAACATTCCCTGGATCTATAGACCCTAAGCTTGTGGGACCTTGACAAAACTTCTTATTGAAATTCATGTAAACCAATTCCTCTGCCTTGCCCTTATCAATATACTTTGTTACCTATTTAGAAAATTCAATCAGATAGGTCAGACAGGATTTGACCTTGAAAATTCATGCTGGTTAACTCTTTGGCCTTCCAAGTTATCAATAATGCTGTCCACGGAATGTAGTGTTATAAGTTGTACATTTCTGATTTACTGATTTTTTTGTCCTCAAATGAGATAATGCATTTTGATGCTTCAAAGTAACGGAAAATATTGCATAACTATAGCACCAAAGCAACACATGAAGGAGATATTCCCTTTTTATTTATTGGTGATGTTAAAAGCTAAAGCTTGTGATCTATCATAAAATTATTGTACAATGTTGCCCTCTAGTGTATGTTGTTAATATACTGTAAAGATCTAATAAATGGCAATTTGGAGATAGATTGTAATCTGTAAAAACTCCCATGCGTGACTTTTCTGCTATTAGACTTGGCTCAACTGTACCAATCTATCACAATGCCTTCTGGCAGGGGTCCATTCCCTCAGTGAGGGCAACAGATTCATCCCGTTGGTGAATTATGGCCTAAATGGATGTTATACTGCTTTTGCAACTGTGACAATAGCTTGCAATGTGATACTTAGGGAACAAATTTCACTTCCAACTTCAGGACAATTTTGCATTTGAAATTACAATATTAATGTGTTGCTGTAGATATGCAGTTACTGAAAGGAGAACATGGCATCTATCCTACTTACTGTCCTGCTTGCTGCCTGCTATATACAAGGAGAGACTGACTAAGCTGGGATGTAGAAACAAGGAACTGCAGATGCTGGTTAACACACAAAAGGACAGAAAGTGCTGGAGTAACTCAACAGGTCAGGAGACATCTCTGGAGAACATGGATAGATGATGTTTCGGGTCAAAACCTCGACCCAAAAAGTGACACATCCATGTTCTCCAGAGATGCTGCCTGACCACTGAGTTACTCAAGCACTTTGTGTCATTTTCTGACTAAACTGGGGTTGGTCTCTTTGAAACAAAGGGGACCATGCGGACATTTGATTCACTCTTTGGAAAGTATGACTGAGTAATGTCCCTTAGCAAAGAGCTGATAACAACGGGTCGAATTTGTTCATTGGTGGAAAGACTGAAGTGCGGATGCCAAAAATACATCCAAGCTGTGTTTGGAAATTGCTGTCTGTAACTGGGCTGGGGGCAGAAAGCATGACATTTAAAAACAGTTAATGCTGTGGCTCACAGCTGCAGCAACCTGAGGTAGGACCTTCAGGTGTTATCTAGGTGAAGTTCACACATTCTCCCTTTGGCTCCATGGGATTCATTGGGGTCCTCAATTTCCTCCCACATTACAAAGGCAGACATATAGATGGATTCATTGGCTGCCATAAATTGCTCTTTACTGGAAAAAGAATCAAAAGGTTCATTGATGGAGGTAAGAGAGAATAAATTGCATGGCTGCAAGGAAATCAAGGTAGAATTCTATTGAGAGCTGGCACAGACCTGATGGGCCAAATGCTTCCTCTTTATTGTGATGAATTAATAAATTAGAAGCTACCTGGATGAGCACATGAAGAGCCCGAACCTGCAAGGCCACGGGCGAAGAGGTAAGAAGTGAGAGTGACCTCAATAGTTCAATTTTTTCTAGCACAAACATGTTGGGACAAATGGTCTCCAGCACTGTACATTTATACAACTTCTGGCATTTAAACGACGCCATCTAACCAAGGAGTCTAATGTGCTCCACAGAAGGATTATCAAACACAGAGCCACGTGTAGATATTAGAGAAGAGAACCAAAGGCTATACGAAGGGCCTGAAACACATGCATGTAAACTAATCAGTACCCCTTCCGTCTCCATTGCATGCCAAAGGAAATGCAATAATAAAAGTATCAAAACTGCAGCTAATATAGGAGCTAATTCTCACACATATTATCAGATAAGTCTTGTGGTCCGAGTGCCACTCATTATCTTCATGGTGAGTCATTTTCAGAAGCTTAGAGACAAGGCTGGGTTAGGATTATAATCACCATTTTAAAGGGCATGCAACGGGGGAGGTTCCCGGCATCAATAACTGGCTTGGAGCCAGGGAAATCTTTCATCGTCTGAATGGGCGGCGCAGCGGTAGAGTTGCTGCTTTACAGCGCCAGAGACCCGGGTTCGATACTGACCACGGGTGCTGTCTGTGCGGAGTCTGAAGAAGGGTCTTGACCCGAAACGTCACCCATTCCTTCTCTACAGAGATGCTGCCTGTCCCGCAGAGTTACTCCAGCATTTTGTGTCTACCTTTGTACATTCTCCCCGTGACTTTCTCCAAGATCTTTGCTTTCCTCCCACATTCCGAAGATGCCCAGGTTTGTAGGTTAATTGGCTTGGTATAAACATAAACTTGTCCTACATGTGTGTAGAGTAGTGTAGGATAGTGGTCAGTGCGGACTCGATGGGCCGAAGTGCCTGTTTCTGCGCTGTATCTCTGAAACTAAATAAAACTGAGTGTTCTCGATCTTCCGAAAGTCTTTTTTTTCCAAAAGTTATATTTTCTCTTCTTTCATTGTTTCATCAGAAGTTATAATTGTACCATTTTATTTTTTATTTTTTAGGTTTCTCCGAAAATATGCCCTCCAGGTAAAAGAACCATTCTTTCCTACAACTGTCAGTCGATTTTGTGTGCTTTATCTATCTTTCCAGGTAGTTGGTGAGAGATAAGCTGTGATACATTATCAGTATCTGAGATCAAGTGAAAAGAAGGTCAACTAGAAGACTGCGACTATTTATTCGGCCACATTGTCAGGAAGCTACGTACCCAGAGATGATGAAGGCAATTAATCATTGTGAATTAATTATTTCAAGAGACTTAGCTCATTGGTGGCACCCTTATTTCAGAAGGTTGTGGGTTGAAGCCAGCGCTGGAAAGTTGAGCATATGATTTAGATCGCTGATTCAGTCCTGTTGATGTACTAGGATAGAACCAGGAAAGAACTAGGAAAGTCTAGAAAGAAAACTAGGAAGAAAGCTCTCGACCCAAAACGTCACCCATTCCTTCTCCCCAGAGATGCTGCCTGTCCCGCTGAGTTACTCCAGCATTTTGTGTCTATCTTCTGTTGATGAGATATCAAAATGTGTCATGTGGATTCAGAGCCATGGACAGGAATTTATATTGAACAGCTATGCAATGAATAGGCAAATGATATCAATAATTTTGCCTGTTTTTAGATGACTGTTACAGGGTTGGAGGGTGGGGAAGGCTGTGCCCTACTTGTGCAATCGCTCAGTAGATTTAAAATATCCTGTGACATTAGGAACATAGAAAAATAGGTGCAGGATTAGGCCTTTCGGCTCTTCGAGCCAGCACCACCTTTCAATTTGATCATGGCTGATCATCTAAAATCAGTACCCCGTTCCAGCTTTTTCCCCATATCCCTTGATTCCTTTAGCCCTAAGAGCTAAATCTAACTGTTATGCAGTCAACTGTTAGTTGAAGACAAGCCCTGGCCAATATTTATCCTCCCACCACCTCACATAAAAACTGGTTAAAGTACTATTTATCACGTCGATATCTTCTGGGTTCTTCCTCAGCACCAATGGTAACCCTTTGTTACAGAAGAAACAGACCTAAATACATAATTTGTAAGGAAGACTTTTACGATGCTTTCTGTATAAATATTGTTTTAGTGGGGCACGTAGGCATATGATTACATTACTGGGCCAGTAATGCAGAATAGGCATAAAGTCACAGGTAATGCAGCACTGAAACAGGCCCTTGGCCCAACTTGTCCATGCCAACCAAGATATCCCATCTAAGCTAGTCTCATTTGCTCGGGTCTGACCTATATAGGTCTAGGAGGTAGGACAGGGAGCATAGAGATCTGATAGGATAAACTACGTTTACTTCAATACAAGAAGCCTCAAGGTAAGGCAGATGGATTGACATAGGGGGTTATGATATTGTAGTTCCTGGTTTCTCAGAACATGGTTGATGGACGGGCAAGACAGGCAGCTCAGTGTTCCAGGTATCAACGCTTCTGGTGTAGAAGGGTCTCAGCCTGAAACGCCACCCATTCCTTCTATTCAGAGATGTTGCCTGTCCCGCTGCGTTACTTCAGCATTTTGTGTCTATCTTTGGTGTAAAACAACATCTGCAGTTCCTTCCTGCACATTTTGTATGGAAATCTCCTCAAGGTATGTCTACTTTGAAGAAGTTCTCCTCCGCTCTCCGATGAGTGTTCCGTAACGTTCTCTCTCACTGCTCCCCCTGTGATTCCTCCTGCTCACAGCTTACCCATCCTTATCTCTATGTCTCTATGACTCAGTCTGAAGAAGGGTCTCAACCCAAAATGTCTCCTATTCCTTCTATCCAGAGATGCTACCTGAGTTACTCCAGCATTTTGTGTCTATCTTCCGGTGTGACCGAAGTGGAGGCAATATCTAAGAGGAGTGATAGTTGTACTATTGATTAGGAAGAGCATCATGACAATATTTTGGAGATGATATATTGGGGGTATGTTTGGTGAGCCTTCTAGTTTAGTTTACTTTAGAGATACAGCACAAAAACAGGCTCTTTAGCCCAGAGTCTGCGCCGACCAGCGATCACCCCATACACTAACACTATCCGACACTCGAGGAACAATTTACAATTTTACCAAAGTCACAAACCTGTACGTACCTGTGGCAGGTTGACCAAGGTTTTAGCAGGATATTGATCAACTGGGAACATGAGCCAGATAACGCAGAGAGAATATAACCAGGGGAAGATTGAACTGGTACATTTTGGGAAGTGAAGCTAGGGTATGACATATATAGCGGATAGCAGGGCCTTTGGGAATGTTGTTAAATGGGGAGACATTGGGTACAAGAACCTTGAAAGTACAGCACAGATAGACTGGGTAGTGAGGAAAGCATATAAAATGCTTGCCTTGTTCAGCCAGTATGAAGTAACAGCAGCTGCACTGCTGTACCAGAGCACCACATTAACTTGTCTCAATCGTTTCGTAGGACTTCACTGCGTGTAAACTACTGCAGAGATTGCTATGGGGTATGTCAAGACATTTCACTGTCCATAAGAAATATGAAATACTTATCATTTTACATATTTTTATTTCCATTGAAAGGTGCATATCGAAGCAGAAACCGGACAAGTTGTTTCCCATGCGAGGATGGAACTTACACAGAGATGGTGAATTCTCTGCAGAAGTGTCGCAAGTGTTATGGGCCCTGCATGGGTAAAGTCTTCAAATACCTTCTTTAATTCTCCAGTAAACATTGACAATTCCACCAGCACATTATCCTCTTGAAGATTGCGTGCACTTTGAACACCAACCTGTGTTCAAAAGCACAGAAGGTCTTCCCGCAAAGGGGATATATAAATGCTTGAGCAAAGTCCACAATTTCTATTAACATTAAATTAGATTGAATCAGAGCCAGAGCTTTCAGGTTTTAAGTTTGGAAATACTTCTACAGGCAGAGAAGGAAATTTGGCCTGAGCATCTGTACCAGATTTTTGATAAGTAAAGTTTCCCATGACAGTATCATCAATGATTCTGTACTGAGCAAATGACTATGAATGGAAGGCAGCAAAAGTGCTGGAGAAACTCAGTGGGTGCAGCAGCATCTATGGAGCGAAGGAAATAGATTATGAATAGGCACGAGCAAGGCTATTTTACTTTGATCATGATGCCAACCTAATCTAGCAACCAGCTGAAAAGGCCTTCTGATACCTGAAAAAACAACAAGGCCTCTGGTGCAGACAATATCCCTAAAATCTCTAAAACATGTCAGAGAAGTTCTTCCGGCCTGAATTCTTGACCCTATCTCCCTCAGAGAAGAGTGTAGCAGAGGATTCTTGAGATGCTGGATTCATTATCATCTTCAAGTTTTAAGATAAATCCTCTGGAGCAGCCTGAGAAGCCGAGTGGTTTACTCTTACCACAAATGTGACTGAACGATGGGGAGAAGTCACAGGGAAATATTTAAAAACATTCATTTTTAGGCTATTGTAGGCTATATACATTGACCATACCAGAAGCTATTGCCCATCCCTAATAGCTCTCAAGGTTGTAGTGAGCCAGCTTTTTGAACCACTATAGTCATTCAAGTAAAGATTGGGTCTACGGTGGCACAGCAGTAGAGTTGCTTCCCTACATCACCAGAGACCTAGGTTCGATCCTGACTATGGGTGCTGAATATATGGAGTTTGTACGTTCTCCTGTGACCTGTCTTAGCTTTCTCCGGGAGCTTCGGTTTCCTCCCACTCTCCAAAGACATGCAGGTTTTGTAGGCCAATTGGCTTGATATAATTGTAATGTGTGTAGGATATGGGGATCGCTGATCGGTGCAGATTTGGTGGGCCGAAGGGCCTGTTTCTGTGCTGTATCTCTAAGCTAAACAAAAAAACTATGTACCCACAGTGCCCTTTGGAGGAGGCAGTTCCAGGATTTCAACCGAGCAACAATGCAATGTTAGTGATAAATTTCCAAGGCAGGATGTTGTGGGACTTGAAGAAGAACTGGCTGCTGGTGATGTTCTACACCCCTTTGACATTTTCCCTTCTTGGTGATTGATGTTGCAGGTGGCAGTGTCGAATCACTTCCATGCAGTAAAACATCAAATCGAAAATGTGAGTGCGCTCTCCATTATTACTGCGCTGCAGAGGATGCAACAAAATGTGAAAACTGTGAAAGGTGCGACGCCACAAAGGGACCCCACAAAGGTGCGGACTTCACCAAACTTAATTCTTCCTTTAAAAGAATAAATTTCATTTCATTCACATAATTAGTACACTGCGAATGACAAACAATTTACATTGTGGTCAACACTTGCTGATGATGGTGATGACAATGTCACTCTTACTGTACTATTTACATGCCGCGTGGTTTATCGAAACACAAATAACTTTCTTCTGATGATAAAATTATTTTCTGTACATTCCATAGACTGTAATTTACAATAGTGGACACAGCTTTGAACATTATCTCAATGCAGGCAGCTAAAGATTCTTGGGTGACATTATTACATATCTTTCAGCACACGATTTAGCCAAAGTGTTGCAGCTACAAAGAGAATGATTGATTAACCAGTGCAGTGGTTTCGCACACGATTATTTTTTTCATTACAAACTGACAGTTTAAAAGTTTGTCTCTTGTTCAAAGTATCCACTCTGGTGGGGATTTTCGATTAACTCACCACAAGTTGAAACATTCACTGAAAAGAAATAGAGTTGGTAAAGGGTGTAAACTGGGTGCAGTGTCTTGTAAAGGGAGGGGAGAGTTATGGGCCTGTCCCACTTAGGCAATTTTTCAGGCGACTGTCAGAGTGGAACACACACACATCGCTTCCTTCACCAGCCCTTTATGCGGGGGGGGGGGGGTGGGGACAGGGCAAGCGGGGGGAGTGCTGTCTGAGTAGAATTCACACGGTGCAAAGCCAATGTGATACAGATACACACCGTGATGAACAGGAAGGTTGGTGCTGTAATTATGACGGTGAAAGCACAGTGTTCAGGAAGGGTCACGTAAGTCTTTTAAAAGTAGGGGGGAGAAGGGGAAGTAGGAGGAGTAGGAGTGGAGACAACTTTTAAGAAGCCAGAGATACACGGCTGTGAAGCTCGGCGGACATTAACATTACCGGTCGGTTTTCCTTGGTTTTTCCCAATGAGCTAATGAAATTCACCGGTCAGCACCAGCTATAACCTATGAGAACCTTCGACCTCCTGGCAACCCACTAGGACCTCCTGGCGACCCACCTACGGCACGAGAAATCCCGCTACTCTCCATGGCGGCTTCATTCTGGTCGTCGCTAATTTTTCAACATGTTGAAAAATTTGCGAAGACCATAATGAGGCCGCGACTAGTTCCCAGAATGCGAGAACTCCTCACGACCATGAAGGCGACTCCCCGACAACCAGCCACGAACATGTGGCGACTGCATAGTCTCCTGCAGTCGCCTAAAAAGTCACCTAAGTGGGACAGGGCCATTAAGATCTTTTCTGGTGGCAAAGCAGAAGCTCTTATTCTGCACTTGACATACAGTTTAGCTAAGGTGGAATCAGAAGAGAGGAGAACTGCCTGTTTTATAAAATTGATATTAAATTATATTTTTAAGGTTATGAGGATCACTACAGACAGGCATGTCGACCCTGTCCTTCAGGAACATTTCTGAATACCACGCACAGCCAGATATGCCAGCCGCACACTAAGTAAGTCCTTCTCTTAGAATCAGGGTATTAAGCCACATGCCAGGATATTTCCAATAAGAATGATATGTGCTCACATTGCTCTGTTGAATAACCTGCAATTTAAAGATTTTTGCACGGGTTTAACTCTACTGCCTTGGAGCCTTCCTCATGCAATGAGGATAAATTAGTTAATGGACATGAAGTCTGTTCTCTCTCCCTGTCACAGTCTCTTGCTATGCGTTCTTTGCATTTAGTGTTTTCATTTCGGATTTCCAGAACCTATTGTATTTTGATTTTGCATCATTGAGCTTGCAGCAGCTGGGAATAATACATTGATTAATATTATTTTTGCAGCTGCACAGCTTTGAAGATGACCATTCGTGTTAAAGGCAACAACACTGCTGACAACCACTGTCATTCAGCGATTAATTCTTTACAGCCAGAAACACTTCATAAAAAAAGTAGGTATTGCATTCAGTTTTTCACAAACCTAAACTACTGTATATCTGAATTTCCATTCTGTCTACATTGGATGAACGTCTTATTGGTCTGTGATGATAATTACCACATGCACTGAGATACAGTGAAAAACTTTGCTTTGCTTGCTATCAGGTAAATCTCAGCATACATGAAAGCAACCGTACCATACATGAGTATAGCAGGTACTCACAAATGGTATGGTTAGGGTGCAAGAAGAAAAAGGAAACTGAGTGCAGAATATAGTGGGTAGACACAAAATGCTGGAGTAACTCAGTGGGTCAGGCAGCATCTCTGGAGAGAAGGAATGGGTGACGTTTCAGGTCAAGACCCTTCTTCAGACCCTTTTTCAGACCCTTCTTCTCGACCCGAAACGTCATCCATTCCTTCTCTCCAGATAATTAGATAATCTGTTCTTTGTGACTTTACATTATTCAAAATTTCTTAAAATTCCTAAAATTGGGCTTTCCCCTCTCACCTTGAACCTATGTCTTCTGATTCTCAATTCCCCTACTCAAGGTAAATGATCCTATCTATTCCCCTCATAGAAGCATAGAAAATAGGTGCTGGAGGAGGCCATTCGACCCTTCGAGCCAGCACCACCATTCAATATGATCATGGCTGACCATCCAAAATCGGTATTTCACTTGGGCAGCTTGCACCCCAGCGGTATGAACATTGACTTCTCTAACTTCAAGTAGCCCTTGCTTTCCCTCTCTCTCCATCCCCTCCCCCTTACTAGTTCTCTGGCCAGTCTTACTGTCTCCGACTACATTTTACCTGTTTGCTTTGGTGTTACCTTCTCCCAGCTAACAACGATCTATTCTACCTTTTCCTTGATCTCCATTCCTTTTGTCCTGTTTTCACACCTCATACTTCCTTATCTATATATTTCCTTATCTATGTACCACCCACTCCCCTGACATCAGTCTGAAGAATGGGTCTCGACCCGACACGTCACCCATTCCTTCTCTCCAGAGATGCTGCCTGTCTTGCTGAGTTACTCCAGCATTTTGAGTCTATCTTTGAATGATCCTATGCACCTCAATAAGATCACCCCTCATCCTCCTGTGCTCCAAGGAATAATGTCCTAGCCTGCCCAACCTCTCCCTACAGCTCAGGCCTTCAAGTTCTGACAACATCCACGTAAATCCTCTCTGCACTGCTTACATCTTAACAACATTCTTCCTGTAGCAGGGTGGCCAAGTTCTTTTAATGTTTAATTATTATTGTAACAGAGAAAACACGCATCCAGTCCATGCAAAGCAAGCACCCACAAATATAACTGAGATAACAATTCGATAATCTGTTTTTTTTAATGTGGGATGAGGTATAAATAATGAATAGAAAATGAGGATTCTCTTTTCAAGATACTGGCATAGGAACTTTTATATTTGCCAGAGGGATAACGGCTTAATGTTTCACTCAAAAGATAGTATCTCCAACAGTGCAAATATCCATCAGCACTTGTCTAGAAACAGTGATTATGTCTTCAAATCTCTGGAGGAGAATTTGAACCCACAGCACTATGGCCAGGAGATGAGGTGCCAGATAATGGAACTCGGTTGATAGTTGAACATAGGCCACCAGAGAGGAACCAAGGGACATTTGCATCTACTAACCCTTTTTAATGAAAATCCCAAGAACCTCACCATTAATGGAGGGCTGTAAGAGATGACAAACAGCAGACAAAGAGGGAACATGAGGCCTTCCTGAACATCTTGGCTAATTCATATGAAAGCTTGTTGTTAACAAGCAGGTTACCAGAGGAGAAGAAGGTAGTCTTACGCAAGTGCTTAAGTGTCACAGTTAACCTGTTGGCTTCAGTAGCTTTGTGTCAAGGCAATCTAAGTCAGGAAAACATGTCACAATGGTTCAGTTGTTTAACAATGTTGTTGCATACAAATTTTGTTTCAGAAAGTTCCTTTACCTCTTACATGATGTGGATAATATCGATCTTGTGCATTCTGTGTGTCATTGTAATGCTAACATCATCACGATGCAAGACATCTAACATGCAAGGTAAGAAGTCACACTGATGGTCCTTCTCCCTATTTTATGGTCCGACTAGGATTTCAGAAAACTGCCATTCAGGAAGACTCCTAGTAAAGAATGGGTGACCAATGACCAATATGTTAGATTAGATTAGTTTATTGTCATATAAACAAGGGTATATTGGAATTCCCAATTCACGTGAAGCTCACAGTGTGTACAGTATCCGTACAGTAAAGACAAATACAATAAATACAATGATGAGGGCAAAACAGCAGAATGTCACAAGATTGTAGAGCATAATCTGTGTAACACAATAATCTGAGATGCTAAAGAATGTTAAAATGCAACAATGGATTAACTGATGAAGTAATGGTAAAAGTAAGAGCATGTGGCACCACGTCCGGGAAGGGGTGTGCATGCGATGATTGGTTCAGAGTTTGTTAACGATGGGGAAGAAGCTGTTCCAAAGTCTGGATGTCCGAGCTTTCTGACTCGAAGAATGAATAGGGAATGGCTAGGGTGACAGGCATCCTTGGTGATACTTTCAGCTTTCTCTCGGCAATGTAGCACGAAGAGGGAGTGGATGGAAGGAAGAGATCAGCCTGTGATGAATGGGCTGCAGTCACCACTCTCTGTAGGTGCAGGTGGACAATCGGAAGAGTTGCCATACCAGGCTAACATGCATCCTGTCAGAATACTTTCTATAGTCCATCTGTGAAAATTTGAGAGAGTTCTCATGGACATGCTGAATCTTCTCAGAAGCCTCAGAGAGTGAATATGCTGATGTGTTTTCTTGATCAACGCAGCAGTGTGAAGGGACTAGGTTAGGTTGCTGGTGATGTGAATGCCTTGGAACTTGAAACTATCGACCATTTCTACAGCAGCTCCATTGCTGAGGACAGGCTTGGGTTCTCCTTTCTTTGTTGGACCAACAAGCAACCCTTTCGTCTTGCTGATGTAAAGGGCTGAGTCATTGCACTGACAGCACAACAGTAGGCCCTTGATCTCTTTCCTGTACGTCATCTTATTGCTGTTATAGATTTGGCTGATATCAGTGGTATCAGCTGAATTAAAGATTGAGTTGGTGTTGTACTTTGCCAGTTAGTTATGGATGTACAGGGGGTAGAGCTAGGGACTGGACACGCAACTCACTGGCACCAGTGTTGAGAGTCAGATGGAGGGAATATGACCAATTCTAACCAACTGAAGTTCGCCGGTCAAGAAGTCCAGAAGCTATTTGCAGATATGGCACCAAGGCCAAGGTCCAGATGTTTAGGGATGAGCTTACTTGGGAATATGATGTTTGATGCTGAGCTAGTCAATGATAGCATTCTGACATAGATGGACTTATTGTCATGGTGATCCAGATCTGAATGCAGTACAAGAGAAATGGCCTCCTCCAAATACTTATTTTTCCAGTGCACAGATTGCAGGGGCTCAGGATTGTCCAGAAGGTTGATGCAGATGTGGGTCATCACCAATTTTTTAAACCACTTCATTATGGTTGGTGTTAGAGGTACTGGCTGGCAGTCATTGAGACAAGTTGTATTTTAGTTAATTAGTTGGAGAACAAACAGCTGACTATTATAGTGCGAAAAATAAACACTTTTTTTTCAAATTATTTTAAATGGATGACTTATTCAATATAAAGTCAAACATCTTGATTCATGTATTGATTCTGCGTATGTCTTGTCTTACAGAAATTGGAACATTGGTCAAACTGAGGGTGAGTATTATTTTGGTGAACTAAGATAATGTAGATGAGTTGAAAGTGGTCATGTAACCCCTTGAGCCTGTTCCACCATTGGATAAAATCACAGTTGATCTCTTCCTTTTTCATTTTGTACATTCTGAAACCATGTACTTTAGTTCTAGAATTCCCCACAAAGAGAAACATCCCTCACAAGCTGACATATTTCATCAAGCTCTCCTCTGATATGTCTAATTTCCTATGAACCCACTCAGATTAAAACCACTCCTTCATCCTAGGAACTGACCCAATGCACCTTCCCCAATCTGTCCTCAATGCAGTTCATATCATTCCTTAAATGAGATGACCAAAGATGTATGCAGTGTTCCATGTATGGTCTCCCTAGAATTACACATGCTACAGGAAGACTTCTATACGTTTATGCTCCATTCACTTTGCAATCGTGAACAAACATTCAAATTGTCTTCCTAATTATTTGCTATTCATGCCTGCAAACGTTGTTTGTTTTATATACCTGAGCATCCAGATACCTCTATATAACAACATTCTGTAGATGTTGTCCAATTAACTGAGATTCTGGTTTTCTATACCATCATCGTGGATAACCACATGTTTTATAGCAACACTCAGCAATACAAGATGTTTAGGAAAGCACCGTCTGAAAGCGAAAGGCAATTTGGGGAGCAAGATGACACAGCTGATATTGCTCCTACATCACAGATCCAGTGGTCCAGTTTAATTCTAACCTCCAGTACCATCTGCATAGTACCATCCCCACCTCCTCAGTTCCCCGCTGATATTCCAAAGCCTTACTGCGTGTTAGTCTTATTGGTTGCTTAATTTCTCCTTTGTATACAGTGTGTAGGAGCGAATTTTGTACTTTACCCATACCCTATATCAGATACAAGATAAAACAACTCGTAGATCAGTGGTGAGTCTATCGCACAAGTCGGTTTATTAAAAGGTCTTATCGATGCACATCGGGAAGCAGTCTGAGGAGACCCAAACTGTTTCAACAAGCCATAGTAACTATACCATGTTTATATCCTCATGACACAGTGGCTACTTATGGAGTTGACATAAGCCATCATTAATCGATGTCTCTGTAACCTTCCATCTTTGTCTTTCCCCAGTTAACTTGAACCTTGCGTCTCTTGTTGTTTTGAAAATCTCTCACCCACATATCTAACACATAGATACCATAAATGTCAATGTCCCTGTAGGGAGAATTTGAGAGTCGGCATAGACTTGATGGGTTGAATGGCTCCTGTGTCATATGAAATATGTTCTTGTGTTACTAATATTTGAATTGTTTTCATACTTCAATTGCAATATAGTCAGATAGACTTGTTTGCTAAAGCAGTTAGCACAGAAGAGATTGTTTCCCCAGATGTTCTCAAAAAATAGATGGTGGGTATATGGAACGAGCTGCCAGAGGAGGTAGTTGAGGCAGATACTGTAACAGAATTTAAAGGACATGGGCATGTACATGGATTGGAAAGATTTAGCTGGATATGGGCCAAATGCAGGCAAATAGGTTCAGTTTCGAATGGGCATCTTAATCAGCATGAACAAGTTGGGCCAAAGGGCCTGTTTCCGTGCTGTATGACTCTAACTGTAAGGCAATGGTTTAAAACGGATATAATTTAAAAAAAAAGAAAATACCCAGATCATAAGATAAACCCAATGCATTTTCTCAACAGTTTATCTGCATCTGTGACACGGTAAGTACTCACGGTAAAGATGGTGAAAATGAAGAAGAAATTCAACTAAAAACACAGCCGGAGACTGGGGAACCTGTGGACGGGAGCATCACTGATTCCAAACCCCGGACACTGATTGTACCAATGAGCACCAATGAGGCTGAAGCTCCAAGACTGGAATGCAGACCTGAAATGTTAGACATTGAGACCGTGTCAGGAGTTGGTGAGTGAATGTTTTTCCCTGGAGTCATAGAGTCTTACAGTTTAGAGAATATAAATAAGTTATGGTATTAAGATCAAGTTTCGATTATTTGCAACTATGAGGAGAAGTCGCAAAGGACTGTTAAAATTCAGAGTTTCTACCCCCATTAAATGCTCAAGATAGACTTTCATGCACTAAATATATCAAATAATGTGGGGATTAGAGGAGAGTCTAATTATCCTCACCATCCACGCCATGTTCTCTTCTCACTGCTATCATGGGGCAGGAGATATGGAAGCCTAATGTCCCATCCCACCAGGTACAAGAACAGCTACTTTCCGCCAACTATCAGTTCTGAAACCGACCTGCACAACCCTAATCCCACTTCAGTGACGTAACGCTACCGACCAATTCTTGCCTTATCATGGACTTGATCTCTAATTGTCCATTTTGCACTCTAATGTCCTGCTATTTTTGCACAGTATCTGTCTTGCAGAACCTATGTGTAAAATATATGATTTGTTTGTATTATTTATGTTCTTTTGTGTTCTCTGAGTCTATGTGCCCATGGTGCAGCTGCAAACATGTTTTAAATCAGGGGTTGGTAACCTTGTTCTGCACAGGGGCCAGGACCCATGACTGTGGCGGGACACATCTGTCGCCATAGTGTGACACTCGGTGTTGTTTTTCGCATTCGCTTTCACGTGTTTTTCCAATTAGTTTACTGAAGTTCCCAGTTCGGCTCGGCTGCCCGGGGACTGGCTGTAGCGCACAGGTCGCCTGCGTGTCTCGGGACGATCTGCAGTTCCCAGATCAGTTCTCATCCCCTGGACTGGCTGCCGTTCCCAGGTCGCGAAAACGAATTGAAAAAAAAATACGTCTGTGGGCCGGATGATTTCGGGTTATGGGCCGATTCCGGCCTGTAATCCGACATCTTCCGGCCCACAGGCGTAATTTTCTTTTTTTACGGGGTTTCCTTTTACGGGGGCCATAGGTTGCCGACCACTGTTTTAAATTGAACCTGTACCTCGAATCACTGATGCATATGACAATAATCGCGCCTTGATTTGAGTTGAGGGGATGGCTTGGTTACCATATTGTTGAATACAGAGGGCAGGGTTGTATGGCCTAGTGCCACCTGTATCCCGTTGTTAAGTAAATCGTTCATCTCTTTATTCCACCAAACCCCAGCTGTGTGCTGCAGGTTAATTGATTCATAATGATGGTTATAAAAGGGAGCGAGGTAATAACAGTGTCTTGGAGCTTCTGATGTACTTTGCAGCTCTGTAATCTAAAATCTAGGATTTAAATGAATCCTCTGCACAATTTGGGTAATGAGCCTAATTGTAAGGTTCATTTGTTTCTATTTGCCTCACACTAAAGGCAGTGCAGAAGACAACATCCCATTCCCTGTGCAGGAAAATGGAAGAAATTCAAACACATATTACCCCATAGAGGAACAGAATAAAAAGCAATACTACCAGCCTGTAATGACTGAAGCCAAATCTGGAATACAAGCAAGATCATATTTGCACAGCAGTAAGTATTGACTGGATTGAATTGTTGTTTGAAATGAGCCTCTTGCTGGGCAATATATTGGAATTTGATGCCAAAATTCAGTAGACAGCATGCGTATATCTGCATTGAATTATTGACCTTATTAACTTCTTAATCATTCGAAATTATTTTTTCAGGCAGCTAAGAGGTGTCGAAGGACTGTCGAAAACTGGAACTCCATTATATGAAAGCAACTGAGCTAACGCGAACGTGGATCATGCATCAGACTTTCTCCATCTACATCCTCTCAGCCCTCTAGTAAATTATCCTTTCAAAATATGGGCCAAAAGCTTAATCCTAGGGAGAAAGCCTCAAAGAGTGAAATCTCCTTTATTTGAGTGCTAATAAGATAGTTCAGCCTTGAAATTAAATATCAAGTCTGCTGATTTCAAGTTTTACTTAAAAATGTCGCAGCACTTTGTGGGGATTAGCTGTAAAACTATCATAATTGAATTATCCTTTTTCTGAAAAAATAGGGTTTATAGAAATGAATAGCAGAAACTCTCCAATTGTACTTGTCCCTCCAGCATGAGTATGAGAAGCTTGTTGGAATAACATCCTCACTAACTGACTTTAGTAGCTGTCCCCTCAATGCATCAGTGTTGTCAGATCTCCTCCACACCCTGGCAACTCTCTCCATCTCCTCTACATTGACAGAGACTTCTTTGATCGACATGTCAAAGAGGTTTCGCTGGTAGTTTACCGATTTCCGATGAGATGAGTGGAGAGTTCCATCAGCATCTTCAGGACACAAACGTAAGCCAACACCCACTGCCACAGGTACAGTTTTTCACTCGAGACGTTTTTACTCCATCCGTTTGATGCGATAACACCATTTGAAGTACAGCGGTGTTCAACCTCATGTTGTGGCCCACATCTATCACTCGGTCAACATCCACAACGCTGATTACTTGATTATAGACAATATTTGCAGAGGTAGGCCATTCGGCCCTTCACTGTGATCACGGCTGATCATCCACAATCAGTACCCCGTTCCTGCCTTCTCCCCATATCCCCAGACTCCGATATCTATCCAAGCTCTATCCAACTCCCTTTGCACTTTGTGAGAGCTCGCTGATGTTGTTTCCTTTAATACAACCGTGACTACACTTCAGAAGTTCTAATTGCTATAAAACTGTGGTTCATCATGAAGTGACGGTAGATGGTGGAGAAGTCTAATTTTCATTTTTCACCTGATCACCGTTGACTCAGCTGTCATTTCCCAGTCTGCAGAGGTCTGCGCCCGAGTTGGTCGTCGTGGTCGGATGCATCGTCACAACTGGCACACCGGCAAATAAATCCATGTCTGTAAAGATCTCCCAGGCTTCGCCAAGTGCCATGATGAGTGTTGACATCAGTATAAATTCATTCTTTTGTACATAGGCTATGTATATTGATTGAGCTTGTAGGTTTACCATTTTATACACATTGATTGAAATTTTGTTTTTGTATGATATATATGTGAGTAAAAGGAGCGACGGTCGATATCTTTTAAGTTTAAAATCTGTACTAAGCTAATATTTGGAACAACAGTATCTTTGCTACACTATGCTCTTCCATTACAGTAAATATTTCCCTTCACAGAATCAATTTCCTTGCTCTATGGACCAGGCACTTTGCGACTTTGAAGCTCACCTTCGGGTCAAATCCAGCAGAGTTTTTATCTGCCTCCATTATTTCCACTTCCTTGGGATCATCCAACTCGGTCCCTGCCTTAGTTCAGCCATTGAAATCTCATCCATGCCTTGGTGACCTTCAGGGATGATCATTCCAATACTTTACAGGCCAGCTTTCCTCATTCTACCCTCTAAAAATGTGAGACCCATCAGAAGAATGCCACCTGTGTCTTAGCTTGACCCTCGCCATTGTCTCGCTGATCTATTCTGGCTCTCTGCTAAGTAACATAATTCTTATTTCCAAAACCCTCCACAGTCTGAGACCCTCCTTCTCTCTGTCTATTATTCAAGAGTCATTAATTACCGTATGTACGGAAACACAACAATGAAATTCTTACTTGTCGCAGCACAACACCGTCCTGCAACCTCTGTAATATTTGCATTCCTTAAATTCTGCCATCTTGATCAACCACAAATTCAATTTCTCCACCAAAGTTGACCTTGCCTTCAGCTACTGAAACTCAGGTCTGGCATTCCCTCCCTCAGTATCTCTGTCTTTCATTGTTAAAATGTTTGTTAAAACCCAACTCTCCGACCGCATGTTTGATCATCCTTATCTTTGGATGAATGTTCTTATGAAGCACTTTGGGATAGTTTTAGTAAAAGCGCTGTTAAATAGAGGTGATTACAAGCAGTTTTTTTTAAACAAACCTAACACATCCCAGATGTGTTCCTTTCGCTTACAAAGCTCCTAGGTTTTAATGTTTACGTAGTGTTTTATTTTTGTACTTTAGATACAAATAAATGCAACCATATACTTTAACTGGAACAATTCTGTTTGGTGATAGTTCTGTTCACTGGATAGTCGACATGGAATTTTGATAATTTGATAGGAAAACTGGCTCATCACAATCTGAATTGACAGGAATATCTCATGTTCATAAGTGATAGCAGAATTAGGCCAATAGGCCCATCAGGACTACTCTGCCATTCAATGATGGCTGATCTATCTTTCCCTCTTAACCCCATTCTCCTGCCTTCTCCCCATGAGCCCTGAAACCCATACTAATCAAAAATCTATCTCTGCCTTAAAAATATCCATTGACTTGGCCTCCAGTCTTCTGTGGCAATGAGTTCCACAGACGCACCACCCTCTGTAGTTGTACAGGGCCCTAGTGAGATCACACCAGGAGTATTGTGTGCAGTTTTGGTCTCCAAATTTGAAGAAGGACATTCTTGCTTTTGAGAGAATGCAGCGTAGGTTCACAAGGTTAATTCCCAGGATGGCGGGCTGTCATATGTTGATAGAATGGAGCGGATGGGCTTGTATACTCTAGAAATTAGAAGGATGAGGGAGGATCTTATTGAAACATATAAGATTATTAAGGGTTTGGATACGCTAGAGGCAGGAAACATGTTCCCGATGTTGGGGGAGTCCAGAACCAGGGGCCACAATTTAAGAATAAGTGGTAAGCCAATAAGAACGGAGATGAGGGAAAACATTTTCACACAAAGGGTTGTGAATCTGTGGAATTATGCTTTCAAGAGAGTTAGGTAGAGCTCTTAAAGATTGCGGAGTCAGGGGATATGGGGAGAAGGCAGGAACGGGGTACTGATTGGGGATGATCAGCCATGATCACAGTGAATGGCGGGGCTGGCTCGAAGGGCCGAATGGCCTCCTCCTGCACCTATTGTCTATTGTCTAAGTGTGTTCAGAGTGCTTAATGCACAACACACTTTACATTTCAGAATACTTAATTGGCAGTTGTGCTTTAGGATGACTCATGGCAGTGAAAGGCACTCTATAAATGCATTAATTTCTTGCTGGTGGAGATTTAGAGAAAATCTGGATATTTTAAAGAGCACAACACCAGTAATAGTTATTGATACAGAATATAACTGGACACAAGGAATTCATAGGCTGGAGCCAAGGGCCTCGAAATCTAAGCGGCCAAGGCCAAGGACACTTGCCGTTCAACTCTGGGATGGCCCCCCACTCTATCTCTCTCTCTCCGTCTCAGTCCGCCATCCGCATCCGGCGGCACGGCCGGCCGCCTTGCACATGCGCACAGCCACGGCCGGCACATCATCGGCCGCCCTGCGCGTGCGCGCTGCCACGGCAACTGATCGGCGCTGGGCACTGTCTCCCTCGCTTTGAATTGTGGGAGATCTGGCCGCCATTGCTGTCCGGTCGCCGCTTCGCCGTGACCGCTGAAAACCAACGCAGAATCACTCCCTGACCCCCCCTGGATCTGGAGTAACTTCCTGGAGTAACTCTTGCTTCTGGTTTCCTGGTCCTCCAAAAATATTCTAAATGGAATTTAAACTGGAGGTGGTGGAGGGCTGAACAATAACAGCCTATTGCATTTTATCTGTTTATTTATTGTGTGTATATATATGGTCTATGGTATATAAACACACTGAACTTTTATCTCCTGTTCTATATTATGTTTACATATTCTGTTGTGCTGCAGCAAGCAAAAATTTAATTGTCCTATCTGTCCTATTGTCATATGACAATAAAACTCTCTTGACTCTTGGACTTAAGCAAAAAAGGGTTCTTGCGGGGGAAAAAAGAATTTAGTTGCGCCTGGTTGGGTAACTATGGTAGGGTGAAGACTATTCCATGCTTTAATTGTGCGGGGGAACTCCATGGAGCAGCCAGCAACTCTGGATAGAAGAAATTGGGTAACATTTCGGGTACAGACACTTCTTTAGACTCCCTCTGGTTTTAGTGTTTTTAGTTTAATTTAAAGATACAGCATGGAAACAGGATCTTCGGCCCACTGAGTCCACGCCGATCACACGTACACTAGTTCTATCCCACACATTAGCGGAATAAGTCAAGAGTGTTTTATTCTCTCACTTCCCAGTTAAAACAATGAAATTCTTACTTGCAGCAGCACAACAGAATATCTAAAAATAGTACTCTGTAAACAATGTTATAAATGAGAAAACAAAACGGTGTATATTTATATATGAATATATAACTATATAAATATGTGTGTGTGTGTGTGTGTGTGTGTGTATACCCACACACACACACACACACACACACACACACACACAATTTCCCTCCTGGGATTACTAAAGTACTATCGTATAGAATTGTGTGTGTAGGAAGGAACTGCAGATGCTGGTTTAAACTGAAGATAGACACAAAAAGCTGGAGTAACTCAACAGGTCACACAGAATCTCTGGACAAAATGAAAATATAACGTTTTGAGTTGGGGCTGAAATAGGTTCCTGCACACCTTTGGAATGTGGTAGGAAAAGAGCACTGGGAGAAAACCCATGCGATCAAAGGGAAAAGGAGCAAACTCCATACAGACAGCACCCATATTCAGGATCAATTCCAGGTCTCTGGCACTTTTAGGCAGCAACTTTATTGGCAATGTACTGCCCCATCGTCTTGAACTGAATTAAAACATACAGTAGCTGTCAAGGGGGACATAGCGTCACTTGGAGATTTAAAACTGATTAAAAATTTATATTTTCATTTTTTTAGTAACCAAAGTTATCAACGTATAATTTTTTATGTGTTGGATAACAAAATATAGTGGCACAGCTGGTAGACATGTTGCCTCACACGCCAGAGATCTGTGTTCGATCCCGTCCTCGGGCACTGTCTGTGTTGAATTTGCACATTCTCCCTGCAAGCGAGTGGGTTTCCTCCCACATCCCAAAGACGCATTGGCTTTGTAGGTTAACTTGTCTCTGTAAAATTGCCCCTAATGTGTTGGAAGTAGGTGAGGAAAGTGGGATAACAGAACTTGTGTGAATGGGTAGACAAAAATGCTGGAGAAACTCAGCGGGTGAGGCAGTATCTATGGAGCGAAGGAAATAGGTGACGTTTCGGGTCGAGACCCTCTTCAGACTGATGTTAGGGTGAGGGGGGTATGGGAAGAAGAAAGGAAGAGAGAGAGAGAGTGGGCTGAGAGAGAGCTGGGAAGGGGAGGAAAATGCAGGGATTACCTAAAATTGAAGAAGTCAATGTTCATACTACTGACAAGTGTAGCATTTCTTGCGGTAGCAAGGGAACCAGGGAGTTACGGAGGGAGTGGTCTCTGCAGAAAGCCAACAGAGGAGGAGATGGGAAGATGTGGCCAGTGCTGGGATCCCGTTGGTAGACAAAAAAGCTGGAGAAAATCAGCGGGTAAGGCAGCATCTATGGAGCGAAGGACTAGACGACGTTTCGGGTCGAGACACTTTTTCAGATTGATGTCGGGGGGGGGGACACACGAAAAAGAAAGGAAGAGGCGGAGACAGCAGGCTGTGGGAGAGCTGGGAATGGGAGAGAAGGAGGGAGAAAGCAAGGACTACCTGAAATTAGTGAAGCCAATGTTCATACCGCTGGGGTGTAAACTACCCAAGTAAATATGAGGTGTTGCTCCTTCAATATGCCGTGGGCCTCACTCTGGCCATGGAGGAGGCCCAGGACAGAAAGGTCGGATTCGGAATGGGATGGGTAGTTGAAGTGTTGAGCCACCGGGAGATCAGGTTGGTTATTGCGAACTGAGTGGAGGTGTGTGAAGCGATCGCCAAGCCTGCACTTGGTCTCACCAAGGTTGATCATACGCTGAATAATCCAACCAAATTTTGGTTTGGAAGTGGAAAGAAATAATAGAAATTGCATTCATTGCAATGTGTAAAAAGTGTTGTGATACTGTATTATAATTTTGCTGCATGTCATTGTGGTATATATCATGTCTTGATTGGTGAATATGTTTAGTTTGTAACTTTATTTGAAGCAGAAATAATATGTGAATGCTTCATTGAGCATAATTCCGACTGGTAACTACGCACTTCGTCCGAGCACATTATCGCAAGCACGCGTCATGCAAGCCGTCTTAATTGACCACCTAAACTGTCATTTGGCAACTTAAAAAGCTGCCAAGGTTGCCCGGCTGGAAACAGAGGAAAAAAAATAAATGAGAGCCCTGCAAGGAGTATAATATTTTTGACACTGTCATAGGCCTTTCTTACATATGGTGTCACATAGAAACATAGAAAATAGGAGCAAAAGTAGGCCATTCAGCCCTTCGAGCCTGCACCGCCATTCAATATGATCATGGCTGATCATCCAACTCAGTATCCCGTACTTGCCTTCTCTCCATATCACCTGATCCCCTTAGCCACAAGGGCCATATCTAACTCCCTCTTAAATATAGCCAATGAACTGGCCTCAACTAACTTCTGTGGCAGAGAATTCCAGAGACTCACCACTCTCTGTGTGAAAAATGTTTTTCTCATCTCTGTCCTAAAAGACTTCCCCCTTATCCTTAAATTGTGACCCCTTGTTCTGGACTTCCCCAACATCGGGAACAATTTTCCTGCATCTAGCCTGTCCAACCCCTTAAGAATTTTGTAAGTTTCTATAAGATCCCCCCTCAATCTTCTAAATTCTAGCAAATACATGCCGAGTCTATCCAGTCTTTCTTCATATGAAAGTCCTGACATCCCTGGAATCAGTGTGGTGAACACAAATGCTGTCACAACGCACTGTAGTCTCTAACCAACCCTTCTTTAATTTTCCTTGCCCTCCATTTCAGAATAATAGTGTTTTAAGCCAATAACTCAACACTAGCACTGGCAATAAATAAATAAATAAATAAATAAATAAACACAGCTTTCCAGCCCCTTATCTCATTGGCCACGGTCGGCTGCAAATCGGTGTCAATCTGGTGGACCATCTTCCTCTATTCGTGGGGGTGGGGG
Organism: Okamejei kenojei; assembly: GCA_035221665.1. NCBI lineage: Eukaryota > Metazoa > Chordata > Chondrichthyes > Rajiformes > Rajidae > Okamejei > Okamejei kenojei. Next base: position 7,379,362 of record CM069162.1, read on the forward strand.
ATTGGGCGGGGCCTCACAAGTGGAACAGCTTAGGGCCTCTCTTCATCTAAATCCGGCCCTGGGTCCTCTGCTCAGGAGATGGTGTGGGCAGAACATGGAAAGAGCAGGGGTGAATTGAGAGATTTGGAGTGCGTATAGACTGAAAGAGATAGCTTAAATTTTTATTTTTTTTTTTCTGCATTACTATCAATACTGAGGATAATTTGGAAGCATTGCGATATGTGCATTTCAAATCACTATTAAACATTCACTTGGGCCATCAAAACTATGACTTACCAAAAACAACTTATGACCACTCAACAATTCACTACTGATAACTAATTTAATGTTGTCCTCTTGAGGGCTCCATATTATACTCCCGTCATCCAATCATGCATTCGAAATCCCAACAATCCTATTGCACCAGATTTCTCCTGGTCATGCGGCCGTTGATTCTTATGTCCTTAACTTTAAATCCACCCAAGGTGGTTTTCATGCTGTCAGTCACCAAGAACAGTGTCTCAATTTTGTTTACCCTTTTCTGTCAAACTTCACTTGGCTTCATTTACTTGTGAAAACAATCCCAGCCTATCAATATAACAACTGTAGGTAGACAAAAATGCTGGAGAAACTCAGCGGGTGAGGCAGCATCAATGGAGAGAAGGTATAGGCGAAGTTTCAGATCGAGACTGAAGATATGCCTACTTTGAAGAAGTTGTCCTCCTCTCTCCGAAATCTCCTCGAAGTAACAACTGTAATCACTAGGAAACATTCCAGTCAATTTTGCTGAAAAATATCACCGAGCCCAGTCTCCCGGGTTTTACAACAGGGAGACACCAAATACTTATATTTTATCATTGATTGTTCATTTAGATGACAGGCATTAATATGACAGCTATCTGAACACATTGATTGCACCAGGTATTGCTGACGATTGCTCTGAAACCTGGACAAATGAATAATGTATTTGCACCAATCCTTTGTCCCTCTGACTGCACCGTCTGCCTATCCAGAAGGAAATTCACCAACCATCCCCAAATTACTACAACATATTTTCTTCTTGCTTTTTCAATCAAAATATGATCACCAATTAATTAAGTAAGTAAGCAAGTAAGTTTATTAGCCAAGTATTCACATACAAGGAATTTGCCTTGGTGCTCCGCCCACAAGTAACAACATGACATACAGTGACAGTTACGAATGATTCAGAAAACACTAAACATTAATAACAATAAAACATTAATGATAAAACACCATTGATTAGGCATGTGAACCAACAAATTAGCAACTGAATATGATCTCAAATGGAATCTGCATTATTAGTTCATGTGTTACAAATCACAACCATCTGAGTCTGAAGAAAGGTTCCGATCCAAAACGTCACCTATTCCTTTTCTTCAGAGATGCTGCCTGACCCACTGAGTAACTCCAGCACTTTGTGTCTAACTTCGGTATAAACCAGCATCAGCAGTTCCTTCCCTCACAACCATCCTGTGCACCAAGATGATTTCTCCCCGTCATGCTGCCTCGGATTCTTTTGTCCTTTACTTTAAATCCACCCAAGATGGTTATCAACCTTTCAGTCATTATGAACTGTTTGCACTTGTACAACAGCAATTTAAAAACAGCCTGTTGCATAGATAATATACACCTGGAGTATCATGTGCAGTTTTTGGTCCCCTAATTTGAGGAAGGACATTCTTGCTTTTGAGGGAGTGCAGCGTAGGTTTACAAAGTTAATTCCTGGGAGGGCGGGACTGTCATATGCTGAGAGAATGGAATGACTGGGCATGTATACTCTGGAGTTTAGAAGGATGAGAGGGGATCTTATTGAAACATATGAGATTATTAAGGGTTTACACACGCTAGTGGCAGGAAACATGCTCCCGATGTTGGGGGAGTCCAGAACCAGGGGCCACAGTTTAAGAAAAAGGGGTAAGCCATTTAGAAAGGAGACGAGGAAACACTTTTTCACACAGACAGTTGTGAGTCTGGAATTCTCTGCCTCAGGGGGCGGTGGAGGCTGGTTCTCTGGATGTTTTCAAGAGAGAGCTATGTGAGATATAGGTTGTGCTCACAATCACTACTCAGAGACTAAATCATGGAAACAAGAAATGCTTTATTTGCGAGTATGCACAGTCGGGTGCCTCTCCAAGTTGAGACACACCGAAGTCAGGAAAATAAAGCCCCTTTATACACACAATTCTACATTTAACCTCCCCTTCTGGCCCTCTCCAATCTAAGCACTGAGGTGCACAGTCAATAGGAACGTCCCCCCAGTACCGCCCACATCATACGTCGCATGTTCATACATGTGCATGGTAATGAGCAGTTTCTTGACCAGGGGTGTGTTAGTAATATTCATTTATTTCATTAAGCATGCTCAGTTGTAAATGACCTGCCCCAGTTTGCTCACCTCCAACTGACCTGTCTCAGTTCTCTTGTATCTGAATTAAAAGCTAGCCTCTACTGACAAGGGTCACATCCATCACTAGTCTCTACTGATAAGGGTCGCATCCATCACTCCCCTTCTACCGCTATACAATGCCATCAATCCTTACTCAAGGACAGTTCTGGTAACTTCATCCACAGCTGTGTCAGAATCCTCTCCCTGGCCTCTATCGGTTAGAATCCTCTCCTGAACCCTTACAATAGTGGGGTTTAATCATTTTATCCCTCACAACTAGATAGGAGATAGCGGAGTCAGGGGATATGGGGAGAAGGCAGGAACGGGGTACTGATTGGGGAAAATCAGCCATGATCACATTGAATGGCGGTGGAGGCTCGAAGGGCCGAATGGCCTTCTCCTGCACCTATTGTCTATAACTATTGAATGAATCATCAAGCCACAGGACAAGCTATTGAGGGCTGAATGACCAGCTTTCTTGAAGATTCAGGTAAGGCTGCAGGATCTCTTTACACTGTATTTATTTGGTTTTAACCATATAGGTAATCATCGGTAAAATATTCATTCGCTCGTCACATCCCTTAGAGAGAGATGGAGTTGGAGAATGGAATGAACGCACACGTAACAGCAGCGGGAAAAATGGGCCAAGCTATACATTTGATCCCCCAAGTTTAGGAAACAAGGGTGGTGCAAAATATTTTCCTAGAAAACTGCGGTATCCAGATACATCCACACACTGCAACTTAAGAGTGTTGGTGAGATCCACCAATGTAATTCAAGGCCTTGCTTCAAAAGAAAGCCTCAAAGGCTTAGACTGACGGCTCATGCAGAACATGACAAATCTTCTTTAAAACACCAGACTGGGTAATCAAGTCGTTCCTCAATGTTTCATGGTTTACAAAACTAGCTTAAACCTGGGAGTAATATTAATGCATCAACTAATTATTCGGTATATATTATATTACAGAACTACAGTAGTGCCATGATCAAATTAGTGGACAAACACTCTAGAAACTTAAGCTGTAGACTTGGGGAAACCAACATCAAACCCACCACGACAGATTAAATACTGGGATTACTCCGTTACTTTCCTCTCAGGGAGCGAGACCTGTTGCCTTTATGTAACCCAAGATTCCACGCACCATGATCGACCATTTCTGAAAGGGCCCATCCAGCAAACTAGTGTGTAAAAGCCATCAATGACATCTCCTATGAATAACTTAAAAAACATTAGACCGTGCACAGCATTTAGAAAAATATACCAGATTTAGCTTGTAGTAATTTACGTTTGTGCAAGTAATTCCATTATTTACTATTACTATGACAGTGATTGAAATGGCTGGTTTTCTGTGTGAGTAGAACAGCTAGACACTCCCCCATTGCCCCACCACAGGATGGCAGTGCTGAGCTTGGTGCAATAATCCAGGCAGCAGCTTCACTGAGTCAGAGATCAAAGAGCCACCAAAATGGCTCAGGAAGTGTACAGCATTCAGGAGGTTTGTCACACCAGAAAAAATCTTTGCCATTTCCCTGGAAGGCCAAGAACAGCCTGCAAACACTGGCTCTTTTGGAAAAATTAGCAGGCAGAACATTATTAAGGTGTGTGTGTGGGGGGTGGGACACCAAGTCATTCTAACCATCAACTCAAAGGTGGAAAAAAAATAGTAGGTGCTGGAGTAGCTCAGTGAGTCTGACAGCATTTCTAAGGAACATGGATAAGTAATATGTTAAAGAAGGAACTGCAGATGCTGGAAAATCGAGGGTACACAAAATGCTGGAGAAACTCAGCGGGTGCAGCAGCATCTATGGAGCGAAGGAGATAGCCAACGTTTCGGGCCGAAACCCTCCTTCAGACTGATGGGGGGTGGGGGGAGGCGGGGAGAAGAAAGGAAATAGGAGGAGGAGGAGCCCGAGGGCTGAGGGAGAGGTAGGAAGGGGAGGAGACAGCAAGGGTTAACAGAATTGTGAGAATTCGATGTTCATGCCAAGAGGATGCAGACTCCCCAAGCAGAATATGAGGTGCTGTTCCTCCAATTTGCGGTGTTGCTCACTCTGGCCGTGGAGGAGGCCCAGGACAGAGAGGTCGGATACGGAATTGGAGGGGGAGTTGAAGTGCTGAGCCACCGGGAGGTCGGGTGGTTAATGCGGACCAAGCAGAGGTGTTCGGCGGTTGCAAGGGAAAGGGGCAAGGGCAGAGTCCTCATCTTTCACCCCACCAGCCGGCATATACAACACGTAGTCCTCCGCCAATTTCGCCACCTCCAACGTGACCCCACCACTCGCCACACCTACCCATCTCCCCCCCGTCTGCCTACCGCAAAGACTGTTCCCTCCGCAACTCCCTTGTCAATTTTTCCCTCCCCTCCCGTTCCACCCCTTCCCCGGGCACTTTCCCTTGCAACCGCAAGAGATGTTACACTTGTTGCTTTACCACCCCCCTCCACTCCATTCAAGGACTCAAGCAGTCATTCCAGGTCCGACAGAGGTTCACCTGCACCTCCTCCAACCTCATCTATTGCATCCGCTGCTCCAGATGCCAGATGATCTATATCGGTGAGACCAAGCGGAGGCTTGGCGATCGTTTCGCCGAACACCTCCACTCGGGCCGCATTAACCAACCCGACCTCCCGGTGGCTCAGCACTTCAACTTCCCCCTCCCATTCCGTATCCGACCTCTCGGTCCTGGGTCTCCTCCACGGCCAGAGTGAGCAACACTGCAAATTAGAGGAACAGCACCTCATATTCCACTTGGGGAGTCTGTATCCTCTTGGCATGAACATCGAATTCTCACAATTCTGTTAACCCTTGCTGTCTCCTCCCCTTCCTACCTCTCCTTCCTCCAGAGACGCTGTCTGACCTACTAAATTACTCCAACACTTTGTGTCTTTTTTGACAAAATAGCATCTGCAGTTCCTTGTGTCTACAAGTCAAACATGGAGTACCGACTCAAAACTTTCTCAATTACTGGAGCTATATATGTGTGTATATATATATAAATGAATGTTACTCAATATTAATTCCTAGACCTACTTTGATTTTTTTCTGTTTAAGAAGGAACTGCAGATGCTGGAAAATTGAACGTAGACAAAATGCTGGAGAAACTCAACGGGAGAGGCAGCATCTATGCAGCGAAGGAAATAGACCAAGGGTCTCGACCAGAAACATTGCCTATTCCTTCACTCCATAGATGCTGCCTCACCCGCTGAGTTTCTACAGCATTTTTGTCTACCTTGAATTTTTTCTTGTGTTGTTACAGAGGTATAGCATTTTTTTCAGTGAACCAGTCAAGTACAGGACTATGTGAAAAGGGACCTTGGCAAGTTCAAATGGAGCATGGGAACTCATCCAGTCAACTAATTATCGCAATTTTTAGACAATCAGATGACAGACATTTACTGTATTTGAGTAGTGGTGAGATCAGTAGAGGGAGTCATTGAGATGTGGATCCGATTAGCCGTGCTCTTATTGATTGACAAAGCAGGCACAAAGGGCCACTTGGCTCTCCTGGAACTGGTGGAACTCGAAGAAGGGTCTCGACCCGAAACGTCGCCTATCTCCTTCGCTCCTTAGATGCTGCTGCACCCGCTGAGTTTCTCCAGCTTTTTGTGTACCCTCCATTGAAAATAAGTCAGCTTGAACCACATATAATTCCGATTGGAGAAGCCAACATTTCAAGAAATTGGGTTTTCCAGCAATTATTTTTAATCCAAGTGTGCCGACAATACCCGGATTGCTGGTGTTGTGGACTGTGAGGAAGGCTGTCATAGTATACTGTGGGTTATAAACCAGCTACAGAAATGGGCGGGGAAATGGCAGATGGAGTTTATTCCGAGCAAATGTGTTGCACTTTGGAAGGTCAAATGCAAAGGGAAAATATACAATTAATGGCATGACACTTAACAGCATTGATGTACAGAGGGATCGGGGTGCAACTCCATAACTCCCTGAATATGCTTGATTTCATGGGTTGGGCCATTGAGTAGAGGAAGTCACAATGTAGCTTCACAGGTTAGGCCTCATTTGATGTTCTGGTCACTCACAGGTTAGGCCTCATTTGATGTTCTGCTATAGGAAGCATGTGGAGGCTTTGGAAAGGATGCAGAGGAAATTTGCTGGAATGATACCTGCATTAGAAAGTATTAGCTACAGGTAGAGGTTGGACAGAATTGGATTGTTTTCTTTGGAAAGACTGAGGTTGCGGGGAGGCATATATAAAATTATCGGAGGCATAGATAGGGTAGGCAGTCATAACCTTTCCCCAGGATGGAAAAACACCCAAATACAAGAGGGGCAGAGCTTGAAGGAGATATGTGGGGCATTATTTTTAAATGAGGGTGGTGAATGTGCTGCCAGGGATGGTGATCCAGGTACGATTGTGACATTTAAGAGACTTTTGGATAGGCACACGGATTTGCAGGGAATGATAATGTAAGAGTTGGTCTTGGCATTATGTCGGGCACAGACATTGTGGGCCGATTCTCGAGCTCTACTGTTCCATAGTCGTCATCGTCACGGGGCGGTGCCGCGAGCGACAGCCTGGCCGGCAGTGTGTCTGTCATTTCGACTTTTTTGTTTTCTTAGTATGTCTAAATGTATGTGTTAATGTTTCTCGGTATGCTTTTATGTGGGGGGGGGGGGAATAGGGGGAAACTGTTTCCAATCACTTACTTCGGCAGAGATGTGACTTTTCCCCTAGTTGCATTTTCGCCCTCCCTCACGGCCTAACAACTTGGATTGGTAGCGATGTCACAATACTTACCTTCAGCGGCGCTGCAGTTCTGCCACTGGCTGTGCGCACGACTTTGGTGCCTTTGAGGGGGGGGGGGGGGGGTTGGGATTGAAATATAGTTTTCTCCGTCGTGCCTTTGGGGGGGGGGGGGGGTGGGGGTGGATTAAAATGCAGTTTTCTCCTGCATGTCAGAGGCGAACTTTCCTCGGGCTGCCAGATGCTGCAGAACAATCGACCGGACGTCCGTTCTCGGAAGTTTATTTTAAAAAAATCGCTGGACAATTTAATCGCTGGAGTAAAATAAAAAGCTACTTCTAATGCCGTTAACGCCTACAACGGGACGGATCTCACGTAGGGGGCAAAACATAATGTAAGCTGTTTATCTTATATTACTAAAAGTTTGATCTTGACCGCTTTTGGCCTACTGTGCTGCAATTTCCTAGAGAACGCCGCCACCTACGGCCGTCATGTTTGGCCACCTCGCCCAGAGCCCCCCTCTGCCTTCTGGGACCATTGATGAAAATACTTTTCCCATTGATGAAAAATGAGAGAGATATTAATGTTTTTTTTAATTCCCCATTCTTTCTGTTCTCTCTGCTGCCCCCGCTGGTGGCAGGGAGGAGGGGTCAGGGATTATAAAACCCAGAAGTGTTGTGCCTCACTCAGTCACTGCCAGACCCAGGCGGTGAGATGGGTCACGGCTCTCTGAGCTGCGAATAACACTGAATGCACGTCTACTCCACGTGTTTGCCTCGCCTTTTTTTTTAAAGTTTGTGTTCACAAAATGAATTTTGGTTGTCAGGTGGCTGCTGCCCAATTGTTTGCCTCGCCTTTTTAAAAAGTTTGTGTTCGCAAAATGAATTTTGGTTGTCAGGTGATTGCAGCCCAATTGCTTGCCTCGCCTTTTTTTTTAAATTTGTGTTCACAAAATGAATATTGGTTGTCAGGTGGCTGCAGCCCAATTGTTCACCTCGCCTTTTTAAAAAGTTTGTGTTCACAAAATGAATTTTGATTGTCAGGAGGCTGCAGCCCAATTGTTTGCCTTGCCTTTTTAAAGAGTTTGTGTTCACAAAATGAATTTTGGTTGTCAGGTGGCTGCAGCCCAATTGTTTGCCTTTCCTTTTTAACGAGTTTGTGTTCACAAAATGAATTTTGGTTGTCAGGTGGCTGCAGCCCAATTGTTTGCCTCGCCTTTTTAAAGAGTTTGTGTTCACAAAATGGATTTTGGTTGTCAGGTGGCTGCAGCCAAATTGTTTGCCTTGGCTTGGCTTGACTTTTAAAATCATTGCAACAGTTGGCTGCCAGCCCAAGAATCCATTTGGCACACAATGTCTATACTAGCCCTCTGGAAACCAGTATCTTCGGCCCGCAACACCCATACTAGCGCTAGTATGGGTGTTGCGGGCCGAAGGTACTGGTTTCCTCCCCCCCCCCCCCCTCACCACAGGCGAGCAATATTGGGATTGGTGGAGAGGTGACCAGCCCTCCTGTGTGATGCTGGGACCCAACGGGTCCCACTTCGTCTAGTTTTACATATAAACTTGCTTCTTCGGATGACTAATCAAAATTTAATTGTCAAAAATGTAATTTTGGCCCCATACTTTCAAGAGAGAGCCAGATAGGGCTCTTAAAGATAGCGGAGTCAGGGGATATGGGGAGAAGGCAGGAACGGGGTACTGATTGTGGATGATGAGCCATGATCACATTGAAAGGTGGTGCTAACTCCAGGGGCTGAATGGCCTCCTCCTGCACCTATTGTCTATTGCCTATTATATATTGAAAGAAAAAGCGCCATGGTGGCACAGCGGTAGAGTTGCTGCCTTACACCGCCAGAGACCTGGGTTTGATCCCAACTGCGGATGCAGTCTGCACGGAGTTTGTATGTTCTCTGCATGACCTGCATGGGTTTTCCGGGATCTCCGGTTTGCTCCCACACTCCAAAGACATATAGGTGTGTTGGTTAATTGACTTGGTATAAATTGGCCGTAGTGTGTTTAGGATAGCATTGGTGAACGGGGATCGCTGGTCAGCGTGGTCCCGGTGGGCCGAAAGTCCCGTTTCTGTGCTGTATCTCGAGAATAAATGAAACCAAAAAGTTTCCAACAGTACTCCAACATGGTTAAAACGAACATAAGTTTTATTATTCATGAAAATTTCATTTAGCTGCAAGTTCGGTTGATCATTTCAGTTTACAGTAAGTTTATCTTCTGCGATTCTAAACCAGACACCAGTGGAGATTGACTAGGAATACTTAAAATATCTACGTGGAATGTTATTTCGACAGTATTTTGCCAGTGCTGACGGTTTAGGCATTGTACGCAGTTGACGCCACTTTTCCACCGTGACCTGTCCAATTGGTGTGGACAAAAGTCCCGGGCTTGGATTGCATTTCATACGTGTGAGCACCAAAGTAATCCCTTTGTGCCTGTGGGAGAGAGAAGGATCAATTAACAACCACCTATAGAAACAGAAGCCAAGCCGACATCTACACTTCACACCGTCGTGGAAAAGCAGCCAACATTCCTCCTTCTATACCTTCTCTCCGATGGCAGCAGGGAGAAGTTTCAAAGCGTACACCAAAAGACAGAGGAATGGCATCTTCCTCTCTGTTATCAGGCTTCCGAATGATCCTGCCATAAGCTAGGGTACTGTCCGATTCACCTCTACCCCATTGGGGACTGTGTCTCAGGGGCTGGTGCGCTACAATGCTGAGAACTATATTCTCCATTCTGGATCTTTTCCTTTATTCTACCCATTGCACTTGAGTTTGCCTTGATTGTATGTACGTATAGTATTACCTAATTTAATTGGATAGCATGCAAAACAAAGCTTTCCAGTCCTCATGACCATCATAAACTAAACTGGTTCAATTCAATTTAAATAATCCGCTCTGGGCGATCAAGTGTGAGATTCTATTTCCGATTGGTCACATTAATGTTCCATGGAAGATCTGGTGGGTACGGATGGCAAAGCAGTCGGGCAGAAAGGTCTCTGGAAAGAGTTCAGGACAATGGTTTCATTTTAGTCAGGAAGTTGGGTTAATTTCTACTTGGAAATACGTCATTCCTCCAATGTAACTGTCGAACTTCTCAACAGCCGTGGGAGTATTTTCACATGGACTGCCACAGCTACATGGAAGGACAATTAACCCGATGACATGATAACGAACACCACGTTTACTATCATAGTTGCAGAGAGCAGGGGAGGCGAGGGAAATTATGGTGGCGCAGCGGGAGAGTTGCTGCTTTACAATGCCTGGGACCCGGCTTAGATCCTAACTATGGGTGTTATCTGTAAGGAGTTTGCACGTTCTCCCTGTGACCAAATGCATTTTATATGAGTGCTGGTTTCCTCCCACATTCCAAAGATGTACAGGTCAGTGGGTTAAATGGCTTCTGTAAATTGTCCCTCGTGTGTAGGACAGAACTAATATGGTTGTTCAGCACAGGCTCGATGGGCCGAAGGGCATATTTCCACTTTATATCTCTACGCTTAACATAGAAATTAGGTGCAGGAGCAGGCCATTCGACCCTTCAAACCTGCACCGCCATTCAATATGATCATGGCTGATCATCCAACTCAGTAGCCTGTACCTGCCTCCTCTCCATACCCCTGATCCCTTCAGCCACAAGGGCCACATCTAACTCCCTCTTAAATATGCCCAACGAACTGGCCTCAACTACCTTCTGTGGCAGAGAATTCCACCGATTCACCACTCTCTGTGTGAAAAACGATTTTCTCATCTCGGTCCTAAAAGACTTCCCCCTTATCCTTAAACTGTGACCCCTTGTCCTGGACTTTCCCAACATCGGGAACAATCTTCCTGCATCTAGCCTGTCCAACCCCTTAAGAATCTTGTAAGTATCTATGAGATCACCCCTCAATCTTCTAAATTCCAGCGAGTACAAGCCAAGCCTATCCAGTCTTTCTTCATATGGAAGTCGTGCCATCCCAGGAATCAGTCTGGTGAACCTTCTCTGTACTCCCTCTATGGCAAGAATGTCTTTCCTCAGATTAGGAGGCCAAAACTGTACGCAATACTCCAGGTGTGGCCTCACCAAGACCCTGTACAACTGCAGTAGAACCTCCCTGCTCTTGTACTCAAATCCTTTTGCTATGAATGCCAACATACCATTCGCTTTCTTCACAGCCTGCTGCACCTGCATGCCTACTTTCAAAGACTGGTGTACCATGACTCCCAGGTCTCGCTGCATCTCCCCTTTTCCTAATCGGTCACCATTCAAATAATAGTCTACCTTCCTGTTTTTGCCACCAAAGTGGATAACCTCACATTTATCCACATTATACTGCATCTGCCATGCATTTGCCCACTCACCCAGTCTATCCAAGTCATCCTGCAGCCTCCTAGCATCCTCCTCACAGCTAACACTGCCCCCCCAGCTTCGTGTCATCCGCAAACTTCGAGATGTTGCATTTAATTCCCTCGTCCAAATCATTAATGTATATTGTAAATAGCTGGGGTCCCAGCACTGAGCCTTGCGGCACCCCACTAGTCACTGCCTGCCATCCTGAAAAGGACCCGTTCACTCCTACTCTTTGCTTCCTGTCTGCCAGCCAGTTCTCTATCCTCATCAATACTGAACCACCAATACCGTGTGCTTTAAGTTTGTATACCAATCTGTATAACTAAACTAATGAAGAAGCTGCTGAGACCCTTCACCGCCGAAGGTTAGTCAGCGTCTCAGTGTCAGACTGGTTGAGGTGGTCATACTGGATTAGTGGCATACACTGTGGCTGTGCTCTCCGGTACACGAATGGCTTCACTTGGGGAGCTGATAATTCCTGTTGAACTGGAGCTGGGGAATGTCAGTAGCTCCAGGGAGAAGGAAGTAATCAGACCGAATGCCATTTGCGGGTGCAGGAGCTCTCAAAACACTATCACAACATAGACCATTGACAGGAACTGCAGTGCCTGCAATAAACAATGATTCAGCCAGGAAGGTATTAGCTGACACCAGTGTATTCACACTCCACAACAAATCAATTTGAAGACTGCCGTGATTAAACACTTGTAGCAACGAGCAAAGCAGCATAACATTTGGTTGTTTTATTCAAGGCAAAGAACAGTAGCTCATTCTACTGAAGATGAACTGCAGTTTTTTAAGAGAAAGGTCACCTATCCTTGTCGTCCAGAGATGCTGCCTGACTCGCTGGTTCTGGTTGATTATTGCGCAGACACCTCATAAGTGGTTATCTCGCGCAGGTCGGAGTGAGTAGAGTAGCCATTAAATTTTGAAGTGGGCTTTTTTGACCAAATTGAGGAGAACTAGTTCCTCAATCCCCTTTTTAAATAACTTAACATAGAAAATAGGTGCAGGAGTAGGCCATTCGGCCCTTCGAGCCTGCACCACCATTCAATATGATCATGGCTGATCATCCAACTCAGTATCCTGTACCTGCCTTCTCTCCATACCCCCTGATCCCTTTAGTCACAAGGGCCACATCTAACTCCCTCTTAAATAAAGCCAATGAACTGGCCTCAACTACATTCTGTGGCAGAGAATTCCACAGATTCACCACCCTCTGTGTGAAAAATGATTTTCTCATCTTGGTCCTAAAAGACTTTCCCCTTATCCTTAAACTATGACCCCTTGTCCTGGACTTCCCCAACATCGGGAACAATCTTCCTGCATCTAGCCTGTCCAACCCCTTAAGAATTTTGTAAGTCTGTATAAGATCCCCCCTCAATTTTCTAAATTCCAGCGAGTACAAGCCGAGTCTATCCAGTCTTTCTTCATATGGAAGTCCTGCCATCCCAGGAATCAGTCTGTTGAACCTTCTCTGTACTCCCTCTATGGCAAGAATGTCTTTAACATGGGGAGCAGCATGAGTGTTGGGTGGTAACCTATTCCATTCCCTTATCGTCCTTGCGTAAAGGGCAGGGGTGGGGAACCTTTTCATGTTGGAATGCCGCGTTAAGTTAGCTGTAATCTAATAAGACCGCATCCAAGAAACATCAACTAGATATACCTCAAAATGTACATTATTTTGTTAAAATAGCCCTCGTGACTTACTAAAGTTTTAATAAGGGAGGATTATTTTGTTAAATCTTCTTTTACTCTTTGGTATTTTAAATACATTAATTTTAAGATTAAAATAAAAATAATAAAAGATGAACAAAAACATATTAATAATAATAAAAGGATTTGTTCTACAAAATTTGGATTCATTCAAAAGGCCGCACTTAACGGCTTAGAAGGCTGCAGGTTCCCCACCCCTGGGTAAAGGGAATAAAGCGCTGAGTTACTCCAGCACTTTGTGTCTTTTTTTTCACACAGTTTTTAAGATGAAGTTTGCTCCAAGGTGATACTAGAATGTTGCCTGGATTTACTAGAATGTTGCCTGGGTTCCAGCAACTAAGTTACAGAGAAAGGTTGAACAACTTAGGTCTTTATTCTTTGGAGCGCAGAAGGTTAAGGGGGGACTTGATTGAGGTCTTTAAAATGATGAAAGGGATAGACAGAGTTGACGTGGATAAGCTTTTCCCATTGAGCGTAGGGAAGATTCAAACAAAAGGGCATGACATGAAAATTAAGGGACAGAAGTTTAGGGGTAACATGAGGGGGAACTTCTTTACTCAGAGAGTGGTGGCTGTGTGGAATGAGCTTCCAGCAGAAGTGGTGGAGGCAGGATCAATTTTAACATTTAAAAGTAAAGTGGATAGGTATATGGACGGGAAGGGAATGGAGGGGTATGGTCTGAGTGCAGGTAGATGGGACTAGGGGAAAATAAATGGTCGGCACGGACTGGAAGGGCCGAGAGGGCCTGTTTCCGTGCTGTAGTTGTTATATGGTTATATGATACCACACTAACAATGTGCCAGTGTATCACTTTGTTACGCTGAAAGATTGAGCAGTACACTAAGTTACAGACTTCTTTTGTTGATTAAAAAAAACAGGCTGCCAATCTTTGAAGCTTTGAGTTTAATCAACTCAGGGTTAAAACCTAGTGTCATATATCTATGGTTTCTCAGGCCGTCAGGGAAACTAAATCTTGGCAGATGCCCAAGAGCGCCACTTGTGGAGCCCAGCCAAGATGCAGCTTAGTTCAGTTTAGAGATACAGCGTGGAAACAGGCCCCTTGGCCCACCGAGTCCGCACCAACCAGAGATCCCCGCACATTAACACTACTCTACACACACTAGAGGCAATTTACAATTATACCAAGCCATTTAGCCTACAAGCCAGTATGACTTTGGAGTGTGGGAGGAAACCGGAGCACCTGAAAAAAACCCACGCAGGCCACGGAAAGAACGGACAAACTCTGTCCGGACAGCACCCATAGTCAGGATGGAACCCGGCTCTATGGTGCTGTAAGGCAGCAGCTCTCCGCTGCTCCACCGTACCATGCCACCCTATAAAGGCATTGTGGTAGGTGGATCCAGTTAACAGCTAAAGGCCATCAGCAGTGTACAGATCTAAAAGAGGGGTATAAGATGAGATCAGATGCTTCTAATCAGTTTTGTTAGCTGCGGTACCTGTATGAGGTTGGCTGGAAGCACGCCATGTCTGTAACCATCGTAGAAGGACAGGGCGGTACTGAAGCAGGGCAGTGGAATCCCCATCTTCACCCCAGTGCTGACCACATTACGCCAGGAATCCTGCGGGAGGCAAATGCAGAGTTAACCCAGCAACCCGTTCGGGGCATTCACCGACGACCAAAGTGGGTTTGCCATCCATCCGGGTGACGTGAAACCAAACAAAAAAACCCACTAGGACTTACTTTTTAAAACCAGAGCACGAATTTGAATTGAGTTTTCTCTTTTGACGAGGTGGCCAAGATGATTGACACGACTAGGCCGGTAGATGTGGTGAAGAAGGGTCTCGACCCGAAATGTCGTCTGCACCTTCTCTCCAGAGGTGTTCAAGAAGGAACTGCAGATACTGGAGAATCGAAGGTGGACAAAATTGCTGGAGAAACTCAGCGGGTGCGGCTGCATCTATGGAGCGAAGGAAATAGGCAACGTTTCGGGCCGAAACCCCGGAAACAGGCAATGTTTCGGGCCGAAACGTTGCCTATTTCCTTCGCTCCATAGATTCTGCCGCACCCGCTGAGTTTCTCCAGCAATTTTTCTCTCCAGAGATGCTGCCTGTCCCGCTGAATTACCCCAGCTTTTTGTGTCGATCTTAGGCCGGTAGATGTTAAATCACATGGGATCCAGGGTGAGCTAGCCCATCCGATACAAAATGGCGTGGGCAGAGAGTACCAGTGGAGGATTGCTGTTTTTTTTTTAGATTGGAGGCCCGTAACCAGATGTTGGTCAAATGAGAGAACATGTTGAAGGAAATAAGGAGACCGCAACAGATGGGCTTGGCGCGCTGGGAACTAGCATGGGGCACAATGGGCTGAATAGCCTCCTTCTGTATCGTGAAAACCGGCTAACATTTGTTGTGAGAATGGTCAAACCTCATTGAACATTGTACCAAACCCGGCTCATCTTTAGATTCAATAAATCAGTTGGATTGATTGAGGAGGAACATACTTTGCCATAGAGGGAGTACTGAGAAAGTTCACCAGACTGATTCCTGGGATGTCAGGACTTTCATATGAAGAAAGACTGGATAGACTCGGCTTGTACTCGCTAGAACTTAGAAGATTGAGGGGGGATCTTATAGAAACTTACAAAATTCTTAAGGGGTTGGACAGGCTAGATGCAGGAAGATTGTTCCCGATGTTGGGGAAGTCCAGGACAAGGGGTCACAGTTTAAGGATAAGGGGGAAATCTTTTAGGACCGAGATGAGAAAAACATTTTTCACACAGAGAGTGGTGAATCTGTGGAATTCTCTGCCACAGAAGGTAGCTGAGGCCGGTTCATTGGCTATATTTAAGAGGGAGTTAGATGTGGCCCTTGTGGCTAAAGGGATCAGGGGTATGGAGAGAAGGCAGGTACAGGATACTGAGTTGGATGATCAGCCATGATCATATTGAATGGTGGTGCAGGCTCGAAGGGCCGAATGGCCTACTCCGGCACCTACTTTCTATGTTTCTATGTTTTATTTAAATTCAAAACAGGCAGAAAAGATGAGGTATTTACAGATTTCAGCAGGGACACAATTCAATGAATCTAACACATGAGGTGGAACGGTTAAGCATTCATTTTCAACACCCAAGCAACTAGTGAATTGAAGCAATGATCCTGCTTGAACCAAAGAGCAAGGGAGATTGCAACATCGCTGTACAACTGTTAGATTACAAATGTTGAAACAGTACAATCATTTCTCAAATATTACTTTACCAAACGATTTTGTGTACATACCTGACAATCGTGAATCGCCTTCTTGAAAAAATCGCTGAGTAACAGGTTCTGCAGCTCGGGGTCTGAATCAAATGCTTCTTTAATCTTTCCTAGAAAGACACTGGCAGGGGAGAAATGCAGAGAAAACAATTGGTGGAGATTTCACCTGTAATTGCCTGATTTTCACAAGTGTTATTATCCTCGCGATCTGGAGCTCCGACTCCTGAAAGAGGGTCAGCAATCCCTAAAACAACTGCACAACTTTACACGCCCTGCTCTGCTTTTTTCCCTACAGATGAAGGGTCTCGACCCGAACATCACCTATTCCTTCCTCTAGAGATGCTGCCTGTCCCGCTGAGTTACTCCAGCACTTTGCGTCTATCTTCGCTTTGCTTTAGCAGGCTGTTGACGAGACCTTACACATTAGGCTGCCAACAGAATTAGCGAGCTCAACAGGAAGGCTGGCTCCGTCCTGGGGGGGTAGAGTTGGAGTCACTTGAGATGGTCTTGGAGGGGAGGATGCTCCTCAAACTGCAGAGCATCTTGGACAATACAGCTCACCCCCTCCATGACACACTGGTCAACCTGAGGAGCACCTTCAGCAACAGATAAGACACAAAATCTGAATTGTCTGAAGGGCCTCGACCCGAAACGTCACCCATTCTTTCTCTCCAGAGATGCTGCCTGTCCAGCTGAGTTACTCAGGAACGTTGCATCTATCTTTGCGCTGCTTAACAGCAGTGAGATGCTCAGAACCGTGAGCTAATGAAGATCAATGGTTTCATATAAAACCAAGTCCTTTCCACAGCAGTTTTATCCCCGTGAAGAAAATCTAACAGTTGCAAACCTTACACTCGATTTATTATTTGCTTCCAGCTTATGTACAACTGCAGTCCCTGAGGAGTTAGGTTTAAGGTGGGGAGGGGGGGGGAAGATTTAATGGGAACCTGGACACACACACACACACACCATTTTTTACACAGAGGGTGGTGGGTATATGGAATAAGCTGCCGAAGGAGGTAGTTGAGGCAGGGACTATCAAGTTTAAGTTATTAACAGGGGTTCTCCCTCTCCATCTCCATCATGGACACCCTTTAAACCCCACCTTTGTGACGGTCTCCTCCCCCGATATTTCACAGGGCCAAGTAGAGTTCTGCTCTCTGGAGGCTGTAACGAGTGAATACCTACCTCCGGATGATGCAGCCACCTCTCCACATCAGTGCAATCCCACCGTAATTCAAATACCAGTTAAACTCTTTAGCCGCTTGTCTCAGGAGCATGAACCCCTGGGTGTAGGAGATGATCTTTGAAGCATAGAGAGCCTGCAAAGTGGGGCAAAGAAAAGGTCACTGTCACATCAACACTACAGTGAGATATTTAACAAAGTTGATGCATCGTAAATTCACCACCTTGTACATTAATAAGTTTAAAATAAAGACACAAAGCGCGGCAGGATCTGGCAACAGCTCTGGAGAACACGGAAAAGGTGATGTTTTGAGTTGACACCCTTCTGCAGACCCAATACATCACCTATCCATGTTCTGCTGAGTCATTCCAGATCTCGTTGTTTGTTTTGTAATTAGCATCTGCAGAGGTCCTTGTTTCGACATTCAGACTTCGTAACGTTATTGCATCCAAATCCTGGCTCATCCTCCACAACAGAAATAAAAGCAGAAAATGCTGAAAATACTCAGTGGGTCTGGCAGCATCTGTGGGGGGGGGTGTGTGTGTAATTTTTTGCCTTCCATCACAGTGAGGAATGTTTTTGTGTGTTAGGTTGCTTTTTATTTGTATGACTGACTTGGCAAATGAAATTCTTCGTATGTTGCAAAACATACTTGGCTAATAAAGTATTATTGTGTTTAAGAAGGTGGCCGAAGGAAAAGGGAGATGCTGCATGATCATTGCTGGAAAATCGAAGGTAAGACACAAATGCTGGAGAAACAGTCAGCGGGTGCAGCAGCATCTATGGACTGTCGAAGGAAATAGGCAACGTTTCGGGCCAAAACCCTTCTTCAGACTGAAGGAGATCACGTATATCGAGATACTGACGAGAAATGGAGCTAATGTTTCAGGTCAAAGACTCTTCGCTAGCACTGGGAAGGAGGAAACGGAAGCTTAGCTTTTTCCTACCACAGATGCTGCACGACCCGCTCAGCCCTTCCTGCATGTACTGTATTTTAGCATCTCCAACATCTGCTACTTTTTTCCCCGCTCCTACACATCTGTAGTGCAAGCACGATCAGGAGAACTGTACTGAGTACTGAGGGCAGCAACTGGTAGAGTTGATGCCTTACAGCGCTTGCAGCGCCAGAGACCGGGTTCGATCCCAACTACGCGTGCTGCCTGCATGGAGGTTGTACGTTCTCCCCGTGACCACGTGGGTTTTATCCGAGATCTTTGATTTCCACCCACACGCCAAAAAACATACAGGTTTGTAGGTAAATAGGCTTGATATGTGTGTAGGATTGTGTTAGTGTGTGTAGGATTGTGTTAATGTGCGGGGATCGCTGGTCGGTGTGGACTTGGTGGGCCGAACGGCCTGTTTCAAAACCAGCTTCATCACAGCAAGAGAAAATAGAAACGTAGAAAATAGGTGCAGGAGTAGGCCATTCGGTCCTTCGAGCCAGCACCGCCATTCAATATGATCATAGAAACATAGAAACATAGAAAATAGGTGCAGGAGTAGGCCATTCAGCCCTTCGAGCCTGCACCGCCATTCAATATGATCATGGCTGATCATCCAACTCAGTATCCCGTACCTGCCTTCTCTCCATACCCTCTGATCCCCTTAGCCACAAGGGCCACATCCAACTCACTCTTAAATATAGCCAATGAACTGGCCTCAACTACCCTCTGTGGCAGAGAGTTCCAGAGACTCACCACTCTCTGTGTGAAAAAAGTCTTTCTCATCTCGGTCTTAAAGGATTTTCCCCCTTATCCTTAAGCTGTGACCCCTTGTCCTGGACTTCCCCAACATCGGAACAATCTTCCTGCATCTAGCCTGTCCAACCCCTTAAGAATTTTGTAAGTTTCTATAAGATCCCCTCTCAATCTCCTAAATTCCAGAGAGTATAAACCGAGTCTATCCAGTCTTTCTTCATGGCTGATCATCTCCAATCAGCACCCCGTCTCTGCTTTCTCCCCATATCCCTTGATTCCGTTAGCCCTAAGAGCTAAATCTAACTCTCTCTTGAAATCATCCAGTGAATTGGCCTCCACTGCCTTCTGTGGCAGAGAATTCCACAGATTCACAACTCTCTGGGTGAACGGAACGAAGGAATCGCTTTAAGCATGGTCTGAAAACCTAACGTGTTCACTGCCTCCCTGACACGACTATTTAAAATGGAATAGCGGTGTCACACAACCCACCGACCTGGAGTGGATTCACCTCCAATTCTTAATAAAAGGCCAAAGAAAACTAAGAGATATGTAGGAAAGAAATGCAGAAGATATTGAAATCACTAACAGGTCAGGCAGCATTAGGTGGAGAGAGAAACAGTGAACGTTACAAGACAGTGGCTTTACATCAGAATATTCTGATGTATTTGACCCAAAACCTTGCCTGTACACAGTTTTTTGAAAGTGGCATCACAGGTGATGAAGAAGCCTAGGGAATGGAGTACAGAAGTTGGGACATAAAAGTTGCAGTTGTACAAGATGTTGGCAAGGCTGCGCTTGGAGTAGACACAAAATGCTGGAGTAACTCAGCGGGACAGGCAGAATCTCTGGAGAGAAGGAATGGGTGACATTTCGGGTCGAGACCCGTCTTCAGTCTCGGAGTACTGTGTTTGGTCCGGTTTTGGCCACCCTGCTGTGGGAAAGGTGCCATTAAACTGGAAAGTGTGCAGCGATTTACAATGATGTTGCCAGGAAACGAGGGCCCGAGTTATAGGGAGAGGTTGGGCAGGCTAGGGCTTCATTTCTTGGAGCACAGGAGACTGAGGGGTGAACTTAAAGCGGCAAATGAAATCATAAGGGGAATAGATGGGTTGAATGGACAAAGTCTGTAATCCAAGGCTGGAGTTCATTTTGCTCAATCAGGCTGTGGTCTCACCAACAACCCTCAGTGGCCTCGGAGGCAACAGCAACCCTTAATCAAATAAAGTCATCCAGCATGAAAACGGGCCCCTTTGCCCAACTTGCCCAGGCTGACCCATCTACACTAGTCCCACCTGCCTGTCTTTGGTCCATATATCCCTCCAAAACTGTCCTAGTCCTGTACCTGTCCAAATGTCTTAAATGTTCTTATAGTATGAGAAAAATAAGAAAATCGTAAAAACGTGTACCACAACCACAATCTGTTATAGCACTTTTTAAAACTCTACTTTTCCCCTCTCTTATCAGGGTAGAGTTGCTGCCTTACAAAGCCATCGACCCGGGTTCGATCCTCAAGGGCCTGTCCCACTTTCCCGAGTTACTCACAAACTCTCCCGAGTTTTCCCCTTGATTCAAACTCGGGGAATGTCAGTGGCGAGCTCGGAGGAGGCCGTAGATGTTTCGCAGCGGCTCGTCTTAGAATAAAGGGGAGGTCATTTAAGACTGAGGTGAGAAAAAACTTTTTCACCCAGAGAGTTGTGAATTTATGGAATTCCCTGCCAGAGAGGGCAGTGGAGGCCAAATCACTGGATGGATTTAAGTGAGAGTTAGATAGATCTCTAGGGGCTAGTGGAATCAAGGGATATGGGGAGTAGGCAGGCACGGGTTATTGATAGGGGTCGATCAGCCCATGATCACAATGAATGGCGGTGCTATGGCCCTCTCCTGTCTATGTTTCTATGTAATGGCAGCCGTAGGAACCCGGGGCATCAGGTAAGTCGGGACGTTTTTTCAACATGATGAAAAATGTCCACGAGTTAAAAAAATAGTCCCGAGTACCTACGAACAGCTATTACCGTAATTCTCCGAGTTCGAATCAAGGGGAAAACTCGGGAGAGTTTGTGAGTAACTCGAGAAAGTGGGACAGGTCATTAACTGCGGGTGCTGTCTGTACGGAGTTTGTACGTTCTCCCTATGATGGCCTGGGATTTCTCCGGGTGCTCCGGTTTCCTTCCACAGTCCAAAGGCATGCAGGTTTGTAGGTTAATTGTCCCTCGTGTGTAGGATTGTCCTCGTGCACAGGGTTGGCGCGGACTCGCAGGACCTGTTTCCGCGCTGTATCTCTAGAGCCAAATATAAAGTCCATCACATGCAGGCTTTGCCCATTGAAGGACCTCTGGGGATGCCAGTCACAACCCGGCTGCCACCACATGACTTTGTAGTCTAATCCACCACGTTTATTTATTGAACTTTTTCTTTTTTTCCCCCCCGTTACATACAGTGTTTACATATTCTGTTGTGCTGCAGCAAGTAAGAATTTCATTGTCCTGTCCGGGACATATGACAATAGAACACTCTTGACTTGACTCTTGAAAGTCACAACCAGAGTCCAATCTGGTGTGGGGGTGGAAGGTGCAACCTTCACGTGGTCCACCCTGTTTCGACTAATGCAATCAACTCGACATGCACAATCGGAAGATCAACTAGAACAAGTTGTCCTACAATTTTAGGCTGTGCACGCCACACGAAAGAAGAAGATCTGGTGTGAACTACATCAGGCAGCGATCACCAGATGAACTGCAGTAGTTCAATGACTTATGAACCTATGCATGGTCAGTACGAGGATCGTCAGCAATCTGCTTTTACTCTACTTGTCGTTGATGGGTTCAACTCCTGGACTCCCATCCAACAGACCTGTAGGAGCTCCCTCACTAGACGTACCGCAGCAAGCAGATGGAGGCAACATCTTCTGCTTTGGGATAACCTATGTTGACTTTGCCATAGGAGCGCACTTGCCCAAAGCTGACTACGAGAAAGAAAGGGAAAGCAGAAACTGGTGCTGACCCAAGGCCAAATGCCCAACTGGTCGCAGAAGATCAGGGTCATGTTTATTGACACATGCACCGAGGTACAGCGACAAGCTTTGTCTTGCATGCTTTCCACTCAGATCAGATACAACGATACATAAATGTAATCAAGTCAAACTCAAAAAGAATGTAGTTATCCACTGTCCGCAATGGGGTAGAGGTGAATCAGAGGGTACCTTAGCTTATGGACCATCCCTTGAGTATCTACTCAAACATTGACAATTTCCTGCAGATTTCTTTCAGCAGACCTACCTTGCGTATATTCTCCAGGAATGACTTATCACTTCCAGAGAGTTTCGATCCTTTGGGTCCACACAGTTGCTTGCTGGCTATCACACGCTCATCTTTCAGGGAAGACAGGCATCTCGCAAAGACAGCTTCACCTGAGACGATACAGGAGACAGTTTTATTACACACAGGAACTGCGAATACTGGAATCCTGCACAGAGCCCTGCAAAGTGCTAGAGCAACTCAGCGGGTCAGGCAACATCTCTGGAGAACATGGATAGGCAATGTTTTAGGTTGGGACCCTTCTTCAGACTGACACAAGAAAATGCAGGTGCTGGAATGGTCTGAAGAAGGGTCCCGACCCAAAATATCACCTATCAATGTCCTTCAAAGATGCTGACTGACCCGCTGAGTTACTCCAGCACTATTAGAGTCCAGTTCATAGCCGGATATTTGATCAATCCTGATACTTATGCTCGATGTGAACATTTGAGGCTTCTGCAATGCAGCCATGCTCTCCAAGTCCACCCTTTGAAATCTCTTGATGTATTCCCTGGAGCGCAGGAGGACGAGGCGTGATCTGATAGGGTAGTGAAAATGTCAATGAGCCTCCTGTACCAGGGGCGGACAGCGGTAGAGTTGCAGCCTTACAGCGCCCGAGACCCGGGTCCGATTCTGATCTCGGGTGTTGTCTGTACGGAGTTTGTACGTTCTCCCCGTGGGTTTTCTCCAAGATTTTCAGTTTCCTCCCACACTCCAAAGACGTACAGGTCTGCGAGTTAATTGGCTTGGTATAAAAACATGTAAATTGTTCCTAGTGTAGGATAGAGATTACGAGCGGGGATGACTGGTCGCTGCGGACTCGATGGGCCTGTTTCCAGGCTGTATCTCTAAACTAAACTACAACTAACATCAAGGTGGGTGAATGTCTCATCTCGTACTCTTGGGATGTTTTACCTCCCGACCCGTAGCCAGGCATTGGGCATTGAGGGCAGGCCCCCCCCCCCCCCCACGTACCTATCAGGGTGACGGGCATTCCGAACTCCAGCGCGGAGACAGCCGTCCACTTTCCCGTCCCCTTCTGTCCCGCCGAGTCCCTGATCTGTGGCAGCAGGTGCTTCCCGCTGGGGTCCTTGAACTTGAGGATGTCGGCTGTGATTTCCATCAGGAAGGAGTCGAGCTCAGTCTTGTTCCACTCCAGGAATACCTGAGGGCGGAATCAGAACAAGGCGTGAGAATCAAAGCAGCACCGCTGCTCCCAGCTAGTCGCACAGCAATGGACAAGGACCAGGTCGCATCTTACGAGCTAGAAGATGCTGGTCACAGACCTTATGGTGAAAGATATCTACCTCACACTCGACTCCAGCGACACGTACAACATGACCAACAGTCACAATGAACAGTTTGCTGACGATCCTCATACTGACCATGCATAGGTTCATAAGTCATAGGAGCAGAATTAGGCCATTCGGCCCATCAAGTCTACTCCGCCATTCAATTATGGCTGATCTATCTTTCCCTCTCAACCCCATTCTCTTGCCTTCTCCACATAACCTCTGACACATGTACAATTCAAAAATCTGTCAATCTTCACCTTCAAAATATCCATTGACTTGGCCTCCATAGCCATCTTGGCCATCATAGCCTCATAGCAAGGAATTCTGCCATACATAGAATTGTACCACACAGGAACAGGACCTTCAGCCCACCATATCTGCGCAGGCCATGACGCCGATCTAACACGTGTCATCTGCCGCCACCACGTGGCCCTATCCTGTGTGTTCAAGGCAACTCAATCGTCCCAGGAACAAAGGAGATTCCAAAAAGTGGCCGACAGTGCCTGGTCCTGATCACGGCCACTGACCTCCCCAACAGCGAAGTGATCGACAAGAGGCGCTGCGTCAGAAAGGCAGCCCGCATGATCAAGGACCCACGCCACCCTGACCACACTCCCATTTCCGAAGACTCCCGACCCAAAAAGTCACCTATCAATGTTCTCTAGAGATGCTGCCTGACCCGTTGATCTACTCCTGCATTTTGTGTCCTCTTGTGTAATGAAGCATTTACAGTTCCTTGTTTCAACCCTCTCGACTCTTGAAATGCCTGTTGAAAGATGCTATGGGGTCTCCTATCACCTGCTCTGGCAGTGTGTTCCAGGCATCCCCTACTCTCCGCCTAAAATAACTTTCCTCATGCATCTCCTTCAAACTTTCCCCCTCTCATCTCAAAGCCATGCCCTTCAGTATTTGACATCTCCACCCTGGCAAAGACCAGCTGTCTACTCCATCCATGCCACTCATTATTTTATAACCTTCTATCAGGTCATCCATGAAACGCCAACGTTTCAGCAAAAACAGTCCAAGCCTGTCTAACCTCTCCTGTCCAGAAAACAGCACCAATGAACTTCATCTGCACCATCTACAAAGGCTCCAGATCCTTCCTGTAATGCGGTGACCAGGACTGCACACTATACTCCAAATATTTATACATTTGCAACATGACTTGATGTCCTGACCAACGAGGCAAGCATGCCATACACCAACCTCGCTACCCTAGACACTCGTGTTACCACCTCAAGGGAGCTATGGACTATCACCCCGAGGTCCCTCGTATATTCCCTGTATCTCTACTGTATATTCTCCTCTTGTATTTGACCCCCTAGACAGCATCACCTCGAACTTGAGCAAATTAAACACTCTCTGCCCATATTCCAAACAAGGTCTATCCAACCTTCACATCCACATCTCCACTCATGTTTGCGTTGTCCGCGCACCGACTGATCAGATGTTGTACCGCGCCGGCTGCCACATCTAACCTTGGCCATTTTATCGTGGTCCATGCGTAGAATGTCCTTCATCAGGTGGTAGGCTTCACAGATCAACTGCATGTCCCCGTACTCAATGCCGTTGTGGACCATCTTCACAAAGTGGCCCGCTCCCTCATCTCCCACCTGGTGGCAAAGGAATGACCATCTGAGCTTATTCTCAAAGCCTTTCAGAAGCTCAGGCAAGCAGTCACTTCAGGGCAAGCCACCAGCGGGGCAGCAAGCACAGCTGCTGCCTCAAGGCCCTGTCCCACTTTCCCGAGTCACTCACAAATTGTCCCGAGTTTTCCCCTTGATTCGAACTCGGGGAATGTCGGTAGCGAGCTCGTAGGAGCCCGTAGATGTTTCTTAGCGGCTCGTAATGCCAGCCGTAGGAACTCGTGGCATCAGGTAAGTCGGGACGTTTTTGCAACATGTTGAAAAATGCCCAAGAGTTAAAAATAGCCCCAAGTGCCTACGAATGGCTATTACCGTAATTCTCCGAGTTCGAATTCAAAGGGAAAACTCGGGAGAGTTCGTGCGTAACTCGGGAAAGTGGGACAGGGCCTTTACAGCTCCAGAAACCTGGGTTTGAACCTGACCTCAGGTGCTGCCCGTGTGTGTGTGGCGTTTGCATGTTCTCCCCGTGACCGGGTTTCCCCTGGGTGCTGCGGTTTGTGCAGGTTGATAGGTTAAGTGGAACCTGTACACTGTCCCTCCCGTGTAAACAGGGGTAACATTTGGAGGGTGGGGATGTTGATATGACTGGGGGTAGAACAGGTTGCGGGATAATTCAGTGGGGCCCATGCAAATGTTCGATGGGCTGCAGAGACTCGATGGGCTGAATTCCCTCAAATAATGTCGTCAGAAAATAGGGAAATGCAGGATAATTTGGCAAACAGCATGTACACCAATGTAATAATGCGCAGATAATCCACATCAGTATTGGTTGAAGGGATAAATAATAACGATTGAATATCCAGTGAATTACGCCTTTGTTCTGCAAATAGTGTCAAGAAGGACAACAATTGGCAGCACTCTCTCACTCCTGAAGTGCGGGAACAGCCTTCCCTGGAGCTCAAAACATACGGTTTTCAAACAGAAAGGAGAGATTCACAACTGCAGATGTAACCCTGCAATCTCTAAATGTAGGAAATATATGAAAAAATAAAATTCCTAAAAGCATTATGGGTGGCACAATGGCGCAGATGTTACTGTTGCGGCCTCGCAGCGCCAGAGACCCGGGTTCGATCCTGACCTCGGCTGCTGTCAGTGTGGAGTTTTCACGTTCTCCCCGTGACCGCGCGGGCTTCCTCCCACATCCCAAAGTTCTTTGGGCAGCCAGGATCGCAGACGCCACCCAGAGCCCTGGTCTCCGACACACCGTCAGGGCCACTTAGGCTCCAGCCTCGGCTCAGGCAGCCTGGACGGTAACGTGTCCAAGCTCAGCCGCAGGAAACGGTTGCAAGACTTACCCAGTCACAGCACGGTTCACCAGTGCCAACCTTGGCAGCAATACTCTGGAAGACATCCTTGATGTGAGGCCTGTGGGGGGGCAAGTAGAAAGCAAAATTTATCCCAGACTCGGAACGTCACCATCGGCCAGTGTTTCGATGGCTGCCACGCCTGTCCTTTTCGTTTTTTGGTTATTTTTTGTGTGTAAAAAGTTTGTGTTAATGAACCCTGGTTTGTTTTATGTGCGAGTATGAGTATCTAAGAGGCTTTTGGATGTGCAGGGAATGGAGGGACATGAGTTATGTGCCAGCAGTTAAGAGATGGTCTTGCCAACATGTCCTGCACAGACATTGGGGCTGGCCCTGTACTGTACTGCTCTGTGTTCTGTTACCAAGGAGCAGACAAATGAAGCAGTAAAATTGCTTTGAAATGTTCACACACCAATTGTGCAGGATACTTTAATCGGGGTGTTCTGTACACACTCTGGGCTTGACCAGAAAGAACTAGCTAGCAGGCGGCTTTTTCTTATTCCACGCACATTATTACCCCTCTCGCCTTGTCGACATCAGACAGAACCTTCTTTTCCACAAATACAACAACTTTGTTATGAAGTTAGTCTTTCACTTAATCATAAGTGCATTGTATACAGGGAGTATTTGCAGTGATCATATTGAAGGACGAGGAGCTGTAGTAATCACAGTTACACCAGTGCAGGCAGGGCAGGGCAGGGCAGCTGGGGACGTACCAAGCCTCCTTGTGTCCTCCAGGCATCAGAGACGGTCCGTGTCTGGCCCCATCCTCGCCGCCGCTCACCCCGCTCCCCACAAAGAGCAAACCCTTGGCTTTCAGCTCCTTGCATCTCCGCTGCAGAGGGGGGTGGAGGGAAACAAAGTGAACTGTTGGCAACACACACAGACACACACACACACGCACACTCACACGCACACGCACACACACATACAGCACAAGAACATGTCAAACAAAGCAAAGCAGTGGTGGAGTAGCTGCCTCACAGCACCAGAGACCTGGGTTTGATCCTGACTACAGGTGCTGTCTGTACAGAGTTTGTACATTCTCCCAGTAACATGCATTAGTTTTTTTCTGGGTGCTCCAGTTTCCTCCCACACTCCAAAGACGTAGGTTAATTGGATTCTGGAAATTGTCCCTAGTGTGTAGGATACATCTAGTGTACGGGGTGATCGCTGGTCGGCATGGACCCGGGGGCCGAAGGGCCTGTTTACGCACTGTATCTCTAAACTAAACCACACTAAACAGAGTGAGCCAGTGTAAATGCTCTTAGCAAGGCATTGGAAAAGGATTTTAATTAATTACAATGTCTGGTAAAAGATGCAAAGAGACTTCAACGTTAACTCTATATTTGCAGTGTACAACTTATTTTGTCTGGGACATTGGCTGAACTCGGTTGGAAGGGCGTTCAAGCTTGAAGACTGGAAAAAGTTTCTTTAGAGAGGAGGAAATTAGAGTCATTAAACTCATTCACATTACGCCAGAGCACCAGTGGTCATTCATCGGTCTGCTCATTCATCGGGGGCAGCAGTGGCTCAGCTAGTAAAGCCTCTGCCCCACAGGGCCAACGACCCGGGATCGATCCTGACCTCGGCTGCTGTCTGTGTGGAGGTTGCACGTTCTCCCTATGGCCAGACTGGGTTTCCTCCCACATTCCAAAGAGGGTTTGTAGGTTTACTTGGCCTCTGTAAATTGGCCCCTATCATGCAGGGAATGGATGCAAAAGTGGGATAACATAGCACTAGTGTTGGTCGGCGTGGGCTCGGTGGGCCGAAGAACATGTTTCCGTGCTGGATCTCCAAACTAAAGAACTTAAACGGCAGGGGTGTCAAATCTCTGGAATTCTCGACTTTAGAAAGCTCGATCAACGGAACTGGTACTGGAGCCAGACACACGTTTGAAAGGATGAGATAACGGAGGGCTGTGGGGGACTGCTGGGGAAGACGAGGTGAATGAGTGCAGCCAAGACCACATTGAGCCCGACCCCTGTGTCTAGTTGATAGTGAGCTTGTCGAACAACATCCGATGCGATCTTGAAAATAACCCAAACATTCTTCCTGGATACAGAGCATCACTCGTTACAGCTCCACCTCTGATTTCCCAGACCCCCTGGTCCCAGAGCCTTGCCGGATTATCCGTTTTGCCGGACCAACAGAGGTCACGTGATAATCATTCAACAATATACCTTCGACCCATTAATTATACCCCTCCAATGTCTCTGAAGCACCACGGACTACGAGAAACTTAAATAATTGTAACAATGAACTCAGAAACTTAAGTAATTCTAACAATTAACAATTATAATAATTAAAACAATTAACTCTCTCGGGATGGAGGCGCACGAAAGTTGCGGGAATTTCAAGCGTGCAACTTTCGGAATTTTGTCCGGATTAAATCAGTTGCTAAAAAAACAAAATCAGTGAAGGACCTGTACCATGTTTCGATAACACTCCAGTGTCAGTTCCCTGCACGTAAACATTAGAAACTGTGGGATGCACACTCTCTGGATACTTTCAAGAGCGAGCTAGATAGGGCTCTTAAAGATAGCGGAGTCGGGGGATATGGGGTGCAGGCAGGAACGGGGTACTGATTGGGGATGATCAGCCATGGTCACATTGAATGGCAGTGCTGGCTCGAAGGGCCGAATGGCCTACGCCTGCACCTATTGTCTATTGTCATTACAGGGACTATTGTAGACTATAACGTGGTGTCACGCACAGCTGGAACAATCATTTCCAGGTTCATTACCGTGCACAAATCTCCTTCATTGTGAATGCAGGTAGTGGGGGAGCAATACTAAAATGGACCATTAATCCCACACTGGTCCAATGGCTCTGCCCTGGTGTGGACTAGACACCGTGCAGCCTGTGGGAGATTTATCCCACATGGAGACCTCTCGCAAAAGGCACAAAACCTACCGTGGTGTCACTGTATTCGGAATTCCCACCGTCAATAATGATGTCACCCTTATCCAAAAGAGGAATCTGACGAGGCAAGAATGACAAAGTATTTCAGAAAAAAAGACAAAGTGCTGGAGGAATTCAGCGGGTCAGGCGGCACCTGTGGAGGGAGTGGACAGGGGATGTTTCAGGTCAACAATTCCATGTCAAATAGCTGAGGCAAGAGTCTGTGGATCTAAAATCCATTGAACCAACAAGAGGATTATTGAAACAAAAAAGTGCTGGAGTAACTCAGTGGCTTGGGCAGCATCTCTGGAGAACACGAATAAGGTGGTGTTTCGGGTCAGGACCCTTCTTCAGACTGACTATAGTGAGGGGGGTGGGAACTAGAAAAGAGATGGGGGTGGGACAAAGGCTGGTAAGTGATAGGTGGATACAGGTGAGGAAAGGGGTTGGGAGTTTGATTAGCAAATAGTTGGACAAAGGCTAGAGATGAAAAGACAAAGGCTTTGTGAGATAAGGAGATAAAGGTAGAGGAGGCATGAGGTGTGAAGCCAGAGGAAAGGATTACAGGTGGAAGGGGACAAGGGGGAGTCGGGGAGAGAGGAAAGGTGGAAAACAGGCGCGCATCCAGGTGGAGTATAAGGAAGAGTGGGGGGGGGGGAGTGGGGGGGGGGGGGGGAGTGGGGGGGGGGATGGGGGGGAAGTCATGAAATGCCCTTATACAGACAAAACATAAAGAAATAAAAAGGATTCAGAAGCTAGGGGGCTTACAGCAACGAGGACGACAAGGAAACAATCTAATGGCAACTTGATAGGCGTTTAATATTGTGAAAGTTATGAATGATGGATTCATCAATTGTTGCCGACATGTTGGACATCTGATAGAGATAGATGGAGTAGTGAGGGTGGGGGTGAGGGTGGGGGTGGGGGGGTGGGATGGGGTTGGGGGTAGAGGAGGGGGTTGTGGTGGTGGGGATGGGGTAAGGGTGGGGTTGAGGGTGGGGGGGTGAGGGTGGGGTGGGGGGGGGTGAGGGTGGGTTGAGGGGCGGGGGGGGAGGTGAGGGTGGGGGTGGCGAGGGCGGGGGCAGGGGCGGGTTTGGGAGTGGTGGTGAGGGTGGGGGGGGTGAGGGTGAGGGTGAGGGCGAGGGTGGGGTGGGAATGGGGAGGGAATGGGGAGGGAGTGGGGGTGGGGCTGGGGGCGGAGTGGGTGTGGGGGCGAGGGTGGGGGCGAGGGTGGGGGTGGGAATGGGGAGGGAGTGGTGGTGGGGGTGGGGGTGGGGGGGTGGGGGGCGGGGTGGGGGCGAGGGTGGGGAGGGAGTGGTGGTGAGGGTGGGGGCGGGGCGGGGGTGAGGATGGGGTTGGGGGTGGGGATGGGGTAAGGGTGGGGTTGAGGGTGAGGGGGGTGAGGGTGAGGGTGGGGGTTAGGGTGATGGTGGGAATGGGGAGGGAGTATTGGTGGTGAGGGTGGGGGCGGGGCGGGGGTGGGGGTTGGGGCGGGGGTGGGGGTTGGGGCGGGGGCGGGTGCGGGGTGGGAATGGGGTGGGGGGGGGGGGGCGGGGGTGGGACACCTCTGCGTTGCCAACAACGTGTACATACAATTTGTCGCCCTGGTTTTTGAGCGATGTTGTCCAGAATCAGCCCAGATTGTGGGAGAGATGAGCAGCTGGTAACGCCCAGCTCACGAGGCTGAGAGGCTTCCAGCCATGGCCCATGGAAGAATCCAAGGGAGATTTAAGAGGTCGTCCGACTCATCCACACCAGGGTGGAGTCACCATGGAAGGAAGAGCCAAGGAAGTGGGTGGACATCTCTGGGCAGGCAGACGAGGGCAGGAGAGATTGGGGGCTTCATTAATCCCCCTGCACCCTTGGTCCTAGCACAAGACACAAGAAAGGCGTCCCCCCCACCCCGGGAACCCAGTCTTACACAGTCTCTGCCACTGTGGTCGACCACTCTGAGAGTCGCCGGGCTCGGGCTCGGGCTCGTCACCTGGACAACGTACCAGCTTCTGGATGAAGTCATCGACGGCCTCGCCAGCCTTGACCAGCATCACGATGCGGCGGGGCTTCTTCAGCTTCTTGACCATCTCCTCCAGGGAGTGGGCACCGATCACCTTGGTCCCTTTGGCCTCGTTCTGCAGGAAGCTGTCCACTTTGGCGACCGTTCTGTTGTAGGCACAAACCTGGCGCACAAACGGAGAGAGTTCTGACCGCACCGTCACCATGGAGCTGCACCCCTGTGACATGCGGCTGCATCTAAAGCACTGTCACCACAGTGGCGGGAACAAGACCATATACACATGTCTACAATAAACCCAATGGGACATCTCCATCTGACATACCTGAAACACACACGTTCCAAGCCGGTAACAATCATTATTTAACTCTCTCTTAATTCAAATCCTCCCCCCACCCCACCCCCTCTCTCCCCATGAGGAAATCATCCAGACAACAAAATAATCACTTTCCTCAAACATTATTCAGGGTGAATATTCAGTGACTAGGCCATTCAGCCCATCAATACTAGGCCATTAAATCATGGAAGATCTATCTCTCCCTCCTAACCCCATTCTCCTGCCCCCTCCCCATAACCCCCGACACCCGTACTAATCAATAATCTATCTACCTCTGCCTTAAAAATATCCATTGACCTGGCCTCCACAGCCTTCTGCGGCAATGAATTCCACAGATTCGCCACCCAAACTATATGTAGAGGGTTTGTATCACCGATCCCTGCAAACGTTGACCAGTGATTTGGTTGTGGAGGCAGCAAAGGGCAAACCAGAGCGAGAAGGGGTCAGCCTCAGCTCCCCAGCAACTGTTCCCTGCTTCCGCTAATTTGACGAAGGCCAGGAAGGAGGCCGACTTTAATTTGGAGCATGACAACACCAAGAGGCGAGAAACACCTCCCACTTAGTCAGCGGCTGCAGAGAGTGGTGGAGCCAGCCCCTCGGTCCATCACTGGCGCAGCCCGCCCCATTATCAAAAGCATCGACGCCAGGCGCGGCCTCTAGAAGAGTACCATCCATCACCAAGGACCCCCACCATCCGGGCCGTGCCCTCTTCTCACTCACTCCTACCGTGGGGCCGGAGGTACAGAAGCCTGATGTCCCACACCACCAGCTTCAGCAACCGCTGCTTTCCTGTAACCACCAGGTTCTTGAACCAACCTGCACGACCCTAACGGGCCTGTCCCACTTTCACGACCCAATTCACAACCTTTTTTACTCGTGGACATTTTTCATCATGTTGAAAAAACGCCCCAACCTACTTATGCCACAAGTACCTACGACTAGCAACACAACCTCCTACGGCCTCGTGACGACCATGCTGTGAGTACGAGTCAAGGGCAAACTCGGCAGAGGTCGTGAAAGGGGGGCAGGCCCTTTATCCTACCTCAGCCAACTCTTGCACCACCGTGACTTGTTTTTTTCAAATTCTGTTTGGTACTAAAGTCCTGTTATGTTGCACACATATTCTTGCAAAATGTGTGTGACTTGCGTATAATCGACATGATAGTGTGTTGTCTGAGCCTGCGATGCTGCTGCAAGCCTGCACCTCATTGTACCCGTGCATGCAACAATAAACTCGACTTGACTTGACCACCATCTGGTCCAACAGCACTCTCCCTGGAAGGAGGTGCAGGCTCAGCTCTGGGGCAGTGTGACGTTGAACCAGCCTCCAAAATTGTCCAGCATGCCCCCCTCTCTCGTATCATGGGCACCCTCGCCACCCGAACAGCAATTACAGCACGGAAACAGGCCATCTCGAGCCCTTCTAGTCCGTGCCGAACACTTACTCTCACCTAGTCCAATCTACCTGCACTCAGACCATAACCCTCCATCCTTTCCCGTCCATATACCTATCCAATTTATTTTTAAATGATAAAATCGAACCTGCCTCCACCACTTCCACTGGAGGTTCATTCCACACAGCCACCACCCTCTGAGTAAAGAAGTTCCCCCTCAAGTTACCCCTAAACATTTGTCCCTTAATTCTCAAATCATGTCCTCTTGTTTGAATCTTCCCTACTCTCAATGGAAAAAAGGTTATCCACGTCAACTCTGTCTATCCCTCTCATCATTTTAAAGACCTCTATCAAAGTCCACAACTTCAGATCACCTCTCTCTGCATCAGAGCCGGCTGTATCTGCTGTTGTTTTCCACCAGTGACAGTGGCTCAGCGTGGCTCGAAGCTGTCGCACACCCTGACTGACCAGGCTTGTCCCACGGCCCTGCATTCTCACCACTTTTCACAATCCTTTAGTCTTTATTCTCACTCTCTCTGACTGCTCCCACTCCCCAGTGTTCATCCCTCCTCACCCCTCTCTACCTGCCCTCACTAAACCACTGATCAATGACCTCTACAACGTACCTCTGGGGCAGCCTTGTCCTCACTACAGACCTTGCCCCTTTGTCCTACCTGTTCACGTCTATCTTCCCTACAACTTGTTTTCTCGTGTTATCTCTGTGTTCTGATAAAGGGTCCTCAACCTAAAATGTTAACCCTTCCCCTTTCCGCAGAGGCTGCCCGACCTGCTGAATGATTCCACCACTTTGTTTTTCTGATTCATCTCTAGTCTCCCAGCAGCAGTTTGAGGTGTGCATTAAATGTTGGTCATCACTATGATCAGATGCCCACGTTTCAATGAATGGATAAAGAAAAAAAATATAATGGAGTTATTTAACATCTGACAAGAGGCAGCTGCCTCACAGCGCCACAGACCCAGTTTCGATCCTTACTCGGGTGCTGCCTGTGTGGAGTTTGCATGTTCTCCCTACGACCGCGTGGGTTTTCCCCGAGTGCTCCTGTTTCCTCCCACATGATCCCAAAGACATGCGGGTTTGTAGGTCAATTGTCCCTCTGTGAATTGCCCCTAGTGTGTAGGGAGTGGATGAGAAAGTGGGATGACATACAACTAGTATGAACGGGTGTGTGAGGGTCAGTGCGGACTTGGTGGATCAAAGGGCCTGTTTCCCTGCTGTATATTTCAAAGCCAAGCAGCGCACAGCAAGATCCCACGAACAGTGAATGAGGTGAACCACCAAGAAACGTGCCACAAAGTGAGAAGTAACAGGAGACTTACCACAAAGCCATGATCGTTCATGTTCAGGATGAGGTTTTGGCCCATTACAGCCAGCCCGATGAGTGCAATATCAGCTCTGTGGAGGAGGACAGAAAGCACTTTAATGTCCGAGCCGAGTACCTTAGGAACCGAGGGGGGAGGAGGGAGGGAAGAGCATCAGAACGTAAACAGCACAGATAGAGTTGCCATCAGCTCCTACGATGCAGTCTCTGTGGTCACACGAGTCAGCAGAGTGGGACGTCGTTCATGGGCACGATCCTGAAACTACTGGCCCCTTATCATTTTCACCATCGTCCCCCTGTGTTTCTACTTCAGCTGTCCTGTCCAGACACCTTGCAGAGGAAGGAAGAGGAAGCACGCTTTGTGCTTCGTGCTAAGGGCGCCAAGGGTTGTGGGGAGAAGGCAGGAACATGGGGTTGGGAGGTTCAGTTTTGTTCATTGTCACGTGTGTACCAATGTACCGTGTCACGTGTGTACCGATGTACCGTGTCACGTGTGCGCCGATGTACCGTGTCACGTGTGCACCGATGTACCGTGTCACGTGTGTGCCGATGTACCGTGTCACGTGTGTACTGATGTACCGTGTCACGTGTGTACCGTGTCACGTGTGTACCGATGTACCGTGTCACGTGTGTACCGATGTACCGTGTCACGTGTGTACCGTGTCACATGTGCACCGATGTACCGTGTCACGTGTGCACCGATGTACCGTGTCACGTGTGTGCCGATGTACCGTGTCACGTGTGTACCGATGTACCGTGTCACGTGTGTACCGTGTCACGTGTGTACCGTGTCACGTGTGTACCGATGTACCGTGTCACGTGTGCACCGATGTACCGTGTCACGTGTGTGCCGATGTACCGTGTCACGTGTGTACCGATGTACCGTGTCACGTGTGTACCGATGTACCGTGTCACGTGTGTACCGTGTCACGTGTGCACCGATGTACCGTGTCACGTGTGTGCCGATGTACCGTGTCACGTGTGTACCGTGTCACGTGTGTACCGATGTACCGTGTCACGTGTGTACCGATGTACCGTGTCACGTGTGTGCCGATGTACCGTGTCACGTGTGTACCGATGTACCGTGTCACGTGTGTACCGTGTCACGTGTGTACCGATGTACCGTGTCACGTGTGTACCGATGTACCGTGTCACGTGTGCACCGATGTACCGTGTCACGTGTACCAGTGAAAAGCTTGTGTTGCGTGCCAACCATTCAGCCAAAAGACCATACATGATTACCATTGTGCCATTTGCAGTGTACAGGTACAGCATAACAGAAATAATGTTTACTGCAAAAATAAAGGGAAAAAACATGAAATACATTTAGTGCAAGATGAATAATGTCCAGTGCAAGGGGAAAAATAGATCAGTCATAATCGAATGGCGGAGCAGACTCGATGGGCCGAATGGCCTAATTCTGCTGCCATGGCTTGTGGC
Organism: Okamejei kenojei; assembly: GCA_035221665.1. NCBI lineage: Eukaryota > Metazoa > Chordata > Chondrichthyes > Rajiformes > Rajidae > Okamejei > Okamejei kenojei. Next base: position 7,415,581 of record CM069162.1, read on the forward strand.
AAATTTACAGGTGAACTGTAAGGAGTGTATTAAATTATGAGAGGATAGACAGTCAGATCTTTTTCCCACCCAGGTGGAAATGACAAAGATTAGGGGCTTTAACCCTGATAGCTTTAAGGTGAGAAGGGTAAAGTTTAAACGAGATGTCTTTATTGTCATGTTTACTACACGGAGGGTGGTGGGTGCCTGGATCGCACTGCCAGAGGTAGTGGGAGTCGAGGCAGATACGATAGTGGCATTCAGGCAGGTATGTGGAGTTTAACAGATGTTTATTGTAGGGTGGGGTAAGAGGAAGGGGGCAACTTTATTTCTGCAGTTTTCCTCCGAATCGCATCTTCGGCCTCTCCGTGCGGCCTACCTGCCGGGACCGGCCGGGACTACAGCTCCGGCGGCGGCACGGCACTGGGACACCATCTCGGAGCGGGCGATGCCCTGCCCGGGTCGCCGTGTGGTAAGCTCCGGCGTGCGGTGAAAGCAACATCGAGGAGCTGTGGCTACGGGCGTCCAGCCGCGGGCGGCGCCGGATTTAAAACACCGCGGAGCCCGGGATTCGAGATCGCCAGAGTCGGAGCTCCAGTGAGGACTTCGGGTGCCCCGGTCTCCGGGGAGGAAGCGGCCGCTCCAGACATTTCCAAGCCGCTGAGGAGTGTTCACCCGACGCTGGTGTTCCATCTTCCCGGCAAGAGGGCCTATAACATCGGGCTGGCTGCCGAGGCCTCAAATAGGCCCCGACCTCGGGTAGACTAGGAGGAGGAGGAGGACTGGACTTTTTGGTGCCTTCCCTCACAGTGGAAAGTGTTGATTCTGCTGTTGGGGTGACGTTCATGTTGAATCCTATAGTGTAGTGTGTCCTTATTTTTCTGTTTTTATTTTATATGGATGTATGCTAATCTAATTTTTTTTCTCTGTAAAGCACTTTGGCTTCAACATGATGTGATTTAAAAGTGCGATATAAATAAAAATTACTTAGTAACTTCACATCAAGTTCGGCACACACATTGTGGGCTGAAGGGCCAGCTCCTAAACTGTTATAGACGATGTTCTTTGATGGCTGGTCAATATCTCAAGTACAGACACAAAGTGTTGGAGTAACTCAGCGGGTCAGGCAACACTTCAGGAGAAAAAGGATGGGTGACCTTCTGTGTTTGGAGCCTTCTCTTCAATATCTCAAGTGCCAGGCTCACTATTTCAAACGGATGTTGGAGCATAGTTAAAGTCAAACTAAAGCCCATATCAGAGCTAAAAGAAGCTCCCGAAGAAAAAAAGTCCCGACCCAAAATACCACCAATCCACGTTCTCCAGGGGTGTTGCCTGAGCCGCTGAATTACTCTAGTACTTTATGACTTTCCTCATTCTCCCATTAATGCCGTATTTTAGTTTAGCTTATCGTCACATGTGCCGAGTTAGGGAGCAAAGCTTTTGTTGTGTGCTAACCAGTCAATGGAAAGAGAACAAGTCACTCAACTAGAAGACAGACACAAAAAGCTGGAGTAACTCAGCAGGACAGGCAGCATCTCTGGAGAGGAGGAATGGGTCGAGACACTCGACCCGAAAGGTCACCCATTCCTTCTCTCCTGAGATGCTGTCTGACCCGCTGAGTTACTCCAGCTTTTTGTGTCTATCTTTGGTTTAAACCGGCATCTGCAGTTCCTTCTTACTCAAGAGAGTCCCAGGAACCGTTGGAGCGGTTGCACTGGGAGGAACCCAAATCAATAACGTTCCAACGCTCCATTCACATTTCAAACAAGTGGGCTTGAGGAAGCCGCTGATTGGTGCAAGCGGACAAGAGGGAGCAGCTGATTGGGAATCAGATCCGCTGATTTCTTCCAGCACTTTGTATTGTATCCAGGTAAGGGGCGAGTATGAGGCCCAGGGCAGTTTACTGTTCTGGATGTCAGATGTGGGAGGTCATGGAGTCTGATAGCCTTCCTGACGTGCACACCTGCGCCAGGTGCATCGAGATGGGGCTCCTAAGGGACCGTATTAGGAATCTGGAGCAGCAGTTCGATCTGGTCGGGGAGAGTGAGGAGGTCATAGAGAGGAGTTACAGTGAGGTGGTCACTCCAAGACCACAGGAGGCAGACAATTGGGTCACGGTTAGGAGAGGCAAGGGGCAGAGGCAGGGACTAGAGAGTACCCCAGTGGCTGTACGCCTTGGCAATAAGTACTCCTGTTTGAGTACTGTTGGGGGGCACAGCCTATCTGGGGGTAGCAACAGCGGCCGGGCCTCGGGTACAGAGACCGGCCCTGTTGCTCAGAAGGGTACGGAAAAGAAGAGGAGGGCAGCAGTAATAGGGGACTCTATAGTTCGGGGGTCAGATAGGCGATTCTGTGGACGCAGTCAGGAGACTCGGATGGTAGTTTGCCTCCCTGGTGCCAGGGTCCGGGATGTGACTGAACGTGTCCAAGATATCCTGAAAAGGGAGGGAGAGGAGCCAGAGGTCGTGGTACATATAGGTACCAATGACATAGGTAGAAAAAGAGAATAGGTCCTGAAAGGAGAATTTAGGGCGTTAGGAGGAGAGTTAAGGAGAAGGACCGCAACGGTAACAATCTCAGGATTACTGCCTGTGCCACGCGACAGTGAGATTAGGAATGGAGCGAGGTGGAGGATAAATGCGTGGCTGAAGGACTGGTGCAGAGGGCAGGGATTCAAGTTTCTGGATCAGTGGAACCTCTTTTGGGGAAGGTGTGACCTGTACAAAAAGGACGGGTTGCACTTGAACCCGAGGGGAACCAATGACCTGGCGGGGAGATTTGCAAAGGCTACTGGGGAGACTTTAAACTAGATCGGTTGGGGGAGGGACTCAAATGGAGAAAGCTAGTAGAATGTGTGTGAGGCAGGAGGCAGAGAAGAGAAGCACTCAGACGCAACATGTAGGGGGGAAAGATGACAAAAATAATAAACAGAGAATAAGAGGTGGTGGGTTTCTTAAATGTTTGAGCAGAGAGACAGAGGGGTGTAAAATGAGGGTAGAAGCAATAGGTAGCAAGGTGAAGAGTAAAAGTGGCAGAGACAAATCCAGGGCAAAAATCAAAAAGGGCCACTTTTCGACATAATTGTATAAGGGGTAAGAGCGTTGTAAAAACAAGCCTGAAGGCTTTGTGTCTCAATGCAAGGAGCATTGTGGATGAGTTGAATGTGCAGATAGCTATTAATGATTATGATATAGTTGGGATCACGGAGACATGGCTCCAGGGTGACCAAGGCTGGGAGCTGAAGGCAGAGATCCTGAAAGGAGAATTTAGGGAGTTAGGAAGAGAGTTAAGGAAAAGTCCCGCAAACATAACAATCTCAGGATTACTTCCTGTGCCACGCGACAGTGAGAGTAGGAGTGGAGCAAGGTGGAGGATAAATGCCTGGCTGAAGGACTGGTGCAGAGGGCAGGGATTCAAGTTTATGGATCAATGGAACCTCATTTGGGGAAGGAGTGACCTGTATAAAAAGGACGGGTTGCACTTGAACCCGAGGGGGACCAGTCTCCTGGCAGAGAAATTTGCAAAGGCTACCGGGGGGACTTTAAACTAGAACAGTTGGGGGAAGGGACTCAAATAGAGAAAGCCGGTAGACAGGGTCCGAGGCAGGAGGCAGAGAAGGGAAGCACTCAGACCCAACATGTAGGGGGGAAAGAAGAAAAAAATAATAAACAGAGAATAAGAGGTGGTGGGTTTCCAGGGCAAAAATCAAAAGGGGCCACTTGTCAACATAATTATATAAGGAGTAAGAGTGTTGTAAAAACAAGCCTGAAGGCTTTGTGTCTCAATGCAAGGAGCATTCGTAATAAGGTGGATGAGTTGAATGTGCAGATAGCTATTAATGACTATGCTATAGTTGGGATCACGGAGACATGGCTCCAGGGGGACCAAGGCTGGGAGCTGAACATCCAGGGATATTCAATATTCAGGAGGGATAGACAGAAAGGAAAGGGAGGTGGGGTAGCGTTGCTGGTGAGAGAGGAGATTAATGCAATAGAAAGGAAGGACATTAGCTTGGAGGATGTGGAATCAATATGGGTAGAGCTGCGAAACACTAAGGGGCAGAAAACGCTAGTGGGAGTTGTGTACAGGCCACCTAACAGTAGTAGTAGAGTTGGGGATGGCATCAAACAGGAAATTAGAAATGCGTGCAAGGGTAAAACAGTTATAATGGGTGACTTCAATCTACATATAGATTGGGTGAATCAAATGGGCAGGGGTGCTGAGGAAGAGGATTTATTGGAATGTATGCGGGATAGTTTTCTAAACCAACATGTAGAGGAACCAACGAGAGAGCAGGCTATTCTAGACTGGGTATTGTGTAATGAGGAAGGGTTAGTTAGCAGTCTTGTTGTGCGTGGCCCCTTGGGCAAGAGTGACCATAATATGGTTGAGTTCTTCATTAGGATGGAGAGTAACATAATTAAGTCAGAAACAAGGGTTCTGAACTTAAACAAAGGTAACTTTGAAGGTATGAGACGTGAATTGGCCAAGATAGACTGGCAAGTGATTCTTAAAGGGTTGACAGTGGATGTGCAATGGAAGGTATTTAAAGACTGCATGGATGAACTACAACAATTGTTCATCCCAGTTTGGCAAAATAATAAATCAGGGAAGGTAGTGCATCCATGGATACCAAGAGAAATCAGGGATAGTATAAAAACAAAAGATGAAGCAAACAAATTAGCCAGAAAATGCAGCCTACCAGAGGACTGGGAGAAATTCAGTCCAGCAGAGGAGGACAAAGGGCTTAATTAGGAAAGGGAAAATAGATTATGAAAGAAAACTGGCAGGGAACATAAAAACTGACTGCAAAAGTTTTTATAGATATGTGAAGAGAAAGAGATTAGTTAAAACAAATGTAGGTCCCTTGCAGTCAGAAACAGGTGAATTGATCATGGGGAACAAGGACATGGCAGACCAATTGAATAACTATTTTGGTTCTGTCTTCACTAAGGAAGACATAAATAATCTGCCGGAAATAGCAGGGAACCGGGGGTAAAATAAGGTGGAGGAACTGAGTGAAATCCAGGTTAGCCGGGAAGTGGTGTTGGGTAAATTGAATGGATTAAAGGCCGATAAATCCCCAGGGCCAGATAGTCTGCATCCCAGAGTACTCAAGGGAGTAGCCACAGAAATAGTGGATGCATTAGTGATAATTTTTCACAACTCCTTAGATTCTGGAGTAGTTCCTGAGGATTGGAGGGTAGCTAATGTAACCCCACTTTTTAAAAAAGGAGGGAGAGAGAAAACGGGGAATTACAGACCAGTTAGTCTAACATCGGTAGTGGGGAAACTGCTAGAGTCAGTTATTAAAGATGGGATAGCAGTACATTTGGAAAGTGGTGAAATCATTAGACAAAGTCAGCATGAATTTACGAAATCATGTCTGACAAATCTTATAGAATTTTTCGAGGATGTAACTAGCAGAGTGGATAAGGGAGAACCAGTGGATGTGTTATATCTAGACGTTCAGAAGGCTTTCGACAAGGTCCCACATAAGAGATTAGTATACAAACTTAAAGCACACGGTATTGGGGGTTCAGTATTGATGTGGATAGAGAACTGGCTGGCAGACAGGAAGCAAAGGGTAGGAGTAAACGGGTCCTTTTCAGAATGGCAGGCAGTGACTAGTGGGGTGCCGCAAGGCTCAGTGCTGGGACCCCAGCTATTTACAATATATATTAATGATTTGGACGAGGGAATTGAATGCAACATCTCCAAGTTTGCGGATGACACTAAGCTGGGGGGTAGTGTTCGGTGTGAGGAGGATGCTACGAGGCTGCAAGTTGACTTGGATAGGCTGGGTGAGTGGGCAAATGCATGGCAGATGCAGTATAATGTGGATAAATGGTTATCCACTTTGGTGGTAAAAACAGGAGGGTAGACTATTATTTGAATGGTGGCAAATTAGGAAAAGGGGAGATGCAACGAGACCTGGGTGTCATGGTACACCAATCATTGAAAGTAGGCATGCAGGTGCAGCAGGCAGTGAAGAAAGCAAATGGTATGTTAGCATTCATAGCAAAAGGATTTGAGTATAGGAGCAGGGAGGTTCTACTGCAGTTGTACAGGGTTTTGGTGAGACCACACCTGGAGTATTGCGTACAGTTTTGGTCTCCAAATCTGAGAAAATACATTCTTGCCATAGCGGGGGTAAAGAGAAGGTTCACCAGACTGATTCCTGGGATGTCAGGACTTTCATATGAGGAAAGACTGGATAGACTTGGCTTGTACTCGCTAGAATTTAGAAGACTGAGGGGGGATCTTATAGAAACTTACAAAATTCTTAAGGGGTTGGATAGGTTAGGTGCAGGAATATTGTTCCCGATGTTGGGGAAGTCCAGAACAAGGGGTCACAGTCTAAGGATAAGGGGGAATTCCTTTAGGACCGAGATGAGGAAAGCATTTTTCACACAGAGAGTGGTGAGTCTCTGGAATTCTCTGCCACAGAAGGTAGTTGAGGCCAGTTCATTGGCTATATTTAAGAGGGAGTTAGATGTGGCCCTTGTGGCTAAAGGGATTGGGGGTATGGAGAGAAGGCAGGTAAGGGATACTGAGTTGGATGATCAGTCATGATCATATTGAATGGCGGTGCAGCTCCGAAGGGCCGAATGGTCTACTCCTGCACCTATTTTCTATGTTTCTATGTTTCTAAGTCACTCAACTAGAACTGTGCCAAATTCAGGAGAACAGGTTCAGAACAAGGTACATATCTTGTATTCCAAAGAACTGAAACAATTGCATTAAAATTACATTGCTCGGTATTCTTTACAAAAGACAGCTCATAATATAAGTGTAGCCAATATAGGGTTTAACATCATGTTATGCCCTTGCAATTGCCTTAGACTGGGGCACAATCACTAGCATGGGCTAGGAGTGGGTAGGGCTCTGGTTTGGACCCCATTCAGTTCAGCTGCCTAGAGGAAGCACAGGTCTTGTCACGGATAGCCCTCCTCCTCTCCCATGCAAGCTGACAACATGACCCCCCCACCCCCCCACTCCTACTCCTCTTCCCACCCCCTAACCCTCACCTTACAGTCGGTTTATGAGAATTATTCCAGGAATTATTGGGTTTACATATGATGAGCCTTAGACAGCACTGGGCCTGGAGTCACTGGAGTTTAGAAGGATGGGGGGGGGACCGCATTGAAACTTGCCAAATAGTGACAGGCCTGGATAAAGTGGATGTGGAGACAATGTTTCCACTAGTGGGAGAGTCTAGTACCAGAGGCCACAGCCTCAGAGTAAAAGGATGTACCTTTAGGAAGGAGATGAGGAGGAATATATTTAATCAGAGGGTGGTGAATCTGTGGAATTCATTGTCACAGAAGGATGTGGAGGGCAAGTCAATGGATATTTTTAAGGCAGAGATTGATAGATTCTTGATTAGTACGGGTGTCCGGGGTTGTGGGGAGAAGGCAGGAGAATGGGGCTGAGTGAGAAAGATAGATCATAGAGAAAGATGATTGAATGGCGGGTTAGACTTGATGCGCCAAATGGCCTAATTCTGCTCTGAGAAATTATGAACAAAATAGCCCCACTCCCTGAGGCAGATTGACTAGTCAGCAACAGAAGTAAAGTACAAGGAGGCCTATAAGAGCCACAGAGTAATATCAGGTACAGGCGAAAAGTCACTGTAAAAACATTTGCGGAAAGGCAAAGTCATCTTCATTGAAGAAAGGGATCAATGCCGCGATTGCAAACGGTTATTTTAACTCAGGACCAGGTTAGGCATTGTGAAATCTGCATTGTATCATCCCCACAGCAAGCTTGGTTTGATAGCAATTACAAATATCAATCCCGATATTTGTATGCAAGTTATCTTCTTGCATAACTTCCCTTTGGCAGTGTGACACCATTCTTAATCCAATACTTGCTGCAAAAATCTTAACTGCGGTATTGCAAAACCGGACGGACACTCCCAGCAGGATTCTTGTGAAGTGGAGCAATAGATGTTCACAGTAACTCATGGTGGAACTTCCTGATACCAACCCACCTGTGCAATGAGGAAATAGCAGTCTTCCAGTTTACTGCACAACCCAAACTTTAAAAGGACTCAAAAGGACTGTGCAGGGGACTGTAATCCAAATATTATCCATTTAAACCACACTTGGACAGCTACACAGATAGGAGAGATGTCGAGGCATATGGACCAAACGTGGGCAAACAAGGCACCTTGATCATAGAAACAGAAAATAGGTGCAGGAGGAGGCCATTCGGCCCTTCGAGCCAGCACTGCCATTCATTGCGATCATGGCTGATTCGTCCCCTATCAACAACCCGTGCCTGCCTTCTCCCCATATCCCTTGACTCCACTAGCTCCTAGAGCTCTATCTAACTAGCTCTTAAACCCATAAAAGGACGTAGAAGGATCCATAAAAATTCATAACAGCAAGAATGAGTTGGGCCGAAGGGCCTGTTTCCGTGCTGTATGAGTCTAAACTAAACTCTGAAGTGTCGTGGTAGCACTAGGGACTTCTGGCTTTGTTTTGTATTTTTGTACTATTTCGGATTTTTTTTTTAAATTTAACTTTTTTTCAATGTTTATTATATATCTATTGCATGCTGTGTTTTACAAACCTGTTGTGCTGCTGCAACTAAGAATATCCTTGCTCTATGTCAGTACATTTGACAATAAAACACTCTTGACTATGTCTCTATGCCTATGATAGATGGCCTCCCATTTCTGCACCCTCGCCATCACCTCTGCCTCCTTTATTGCAATACTCTCTGTCTAGCTAATGACCAAACGCCTTTCAAAGTTGTGTTTTAATCCATTAAAAGTTAGGGCTGTCACTGGACCTTACTTTATGGGGAGGATTTACTCCTTATGAAAAATATATCTGTGGATAGAATTACATAGGTTTTCTTCAACATTAGCTTGTGCTTTGAATCAGAGAAGTTTGGACGTGAGATAGACACAACGTGCAGCAGTAACTCAGCAGGTCAGGATAGGTGACTATTTGGGTCGGGACCTTTCTTCAGATTTAAAACAGTCTTAATACAAAACAAACAATACCGACTGAAGAAGGGTCCTGACCTGAAACGTCTTTTATCCTTTTTCCAGAGATGCTGCCCGATCTGCTGAGTTATTCAATGATGCATTATTGTCACATGTACCTGGGTACAGTGAAATGCTTTGTTTTACACACAACCTGGGTAAAATCATGCAGCAGCAGACCTCACCCAGGCTGTACACAAAGAACTGCCTTGTTTCTGTCACCAACAAAGTTACAAAAGTTCACCGAACAGCACTTTAGTTTCTCCAGCACTTTCTGTCTCTCTGGTACAAACCAACATCTGCAGTTCTTTGTTTCCCAGCATTGACGAGCTTGATAAGAGCCGAGTGCAGGTTGGGCCAGGTATAGAGGCTGATAAAACATTATAAGTCACAATTTACAGGCGGACAGGTCAGGCCACACTGACCCAATACAGGATGGTTTGCTAATGAAGAAAGTGACTTTCAGCAAGCTTCAGGGGCAATTATTCGGCATTGCCTCCTCCAACAGTTCAATAGTGGATCAGATATTGAAGTTATACTTGAAGTGATGAGGGAAAAATGAAATGAAGTGACGATAAAACATGATAAATATTTGGGCTTGGGTAGGGTTCAGAATATCCATGGTGGTGTCAGGTTTTAACCTTACACCCAAGCAGCCACCGCTCTCCACTCAGAGACACACGTACAGAAGCCAATCAGGCAGATGAGACTTGACTTATATGGGTTACTCTGGCTCTTTTAAATTAAAAAAAAACTATTTTAATACAGTTTTAAGACTATAATGAACATTGGATGTCAATGTTGGCTCCATATCTCTGTGTTTTTCTAGCATTGTGGTGAGGGGCATGTGGAGACAGCTGCCGGGGGAGGTACTGCCACATTTAAAAGACATTGGGACAGGTACGTGGATAGGAAAGGTTTACAGGGAAATGTAGGGAAATGGGACTAGCTTAGATGGGGCATTCTGGTCGGCAGGGACAGGTTGGGCAGTAGGGCCTGTTTCTGTGCTGTGAGTGAGTGAAGAAAACTCACTTAAGTGAGGAAGAAGGTAGGTGAAATATCACCTATCCACATTCTCCAGAGGTGCGGCCTGATCCGCTGAGTTACTCCAGCACTTGGTCATCTTTAATTCCCTATTCATTCACACTTCCCATTCAATCGGCTATGGATTAAAGGCCTCCCCAAAACCTCACGCAGAGAAAGCTAGGCAAAACACGCCAAGCGCTACAACGAATACAGTGGAAGCATAAGGGCTCCACTGTGCCATTCCTAAGAGAAGCAGAAGAGTTATATGGTAGACAAAAGTGCTGGAGAAACTCAGCGGGTGCAGCAGCATCTATGGAGCGAAGGAAATAGGCAGCGTTTCGGGCCGAAACCCTTCAGGAAGGAAATGGGTAACGTTTCGGGCCGAAACCCGGAAGGGTTCCGGTTTCCAAATCTGAGAAAATACATTCTTGCCATAGCGGGGGTAAAGAGAAGGTTCACCAGACTGATTCCTGGGATGTCAGGACGTTGCCCATTTCCTTCGCTCCATAGATGCTGCTGCACCCGCTGAGTTTCTCCAGCACTTTTGTCTACCTTCGAGTTTCCAGCATCTGCAGTTACTTCTTAAACAGAAGAGTTATATGCAGAGTCCTGGCCAATGCTGATCATCCAATGCCACTGAAAGGAGATTTCCTGGTCTTCATGACATTACTGGTTACATCGCACCATCGCTACTTTCAGACATCTTGCTAAGCGCAACAGAAATGCACAGTTCTTTGACGATCGAAGGGAATAACGGGGGCAGTCGAACAAGGCAGCAATCCCACAGTAAATATCACGGAACAGTACAAGAAAGTCACTTTCAGTAAGCTTCAGGTCCAAGTACTCGGCATCGCGTCCTCAAATAGTTCAATAGTGGAGATAGACACAACGTGGTGGAGTAACTGGACAGGTCAGGCAGCATCTCTGGAGAGAAGGAATGGGTGACGTTTCGGGACGGGATCATCTGAAGAAGGGTCTCGACACAAAACATCACCCATTCCTTCTCTCCGTCTGTTCCGCTGAGTTACTCCAGGGTTTTGTGTATATCTTCGGTTTAAACCAGCATCTGCAGTTCCTTCCTAACCCTTTAAAAAAAATCTTTGGTATAAACCAGCATCTGCAGTTCTTTGTTTCTGGATCAATAGTTGATCTGACATTGTTGTGGTTGAAAGTTAACCAAGGAAGCATTCACACAGTGAACATGAAGGGCAGTGCAGTGTTGTGACAGTGGTGTGCGTGTCTGACGGTGTGTGTGTGTGTGTGTGTGTGTGTGTGTGTGTGTGTGTGTGTGTGTGTGTGTGTGTGTGTGTGTGTGTGTGTCGGGTGGGTGTGTGTGCGGCGGGGTTGAAACTCACTGAGCCATGGTGGAAACGTCCCCTTGTGTCGCCCGTGTAGGTTTCACCCAAAGATCCCCCGGCTTGTATCACTTCACCCACCGCCTCCCATTGGCCAGCGCCGCATTGTTACACCGCGATCCACGCAGCGGCGCCCTGTGATTGGCCGCGCCGTGTATCAGCATTTTGTGTATATCTTTGGTTTAAACCAGCATCTGCAGTTCCTTCCTAACCCTTAAAAAAAATCTTAGGTATAAACCAGCATCTACAGTTCTTTGTTTCTGGATCAATAGTTGATCGCACATTGTTGTGGTTGAAAGTTAACCGAGGAAGCATTCACACAGTGAACATGAAGGGCAGTCGGAGTGCAGTGTGTGTGTGTGTGTGTGTGTGTGTGATGAGAGATGGTGTGTGAGTGTGTGTGTGTGGGTGGGATGGTGTGTGAGTGAGAGATGGTGTGTGTGTGTGTGTGGGTGGGTGTGTGGGTGGGTGTGATGGTGAGAGATGGTGTGTGTCTGTGTGTGTGTGTGTGTGTGATGGTGTGTGTGTGTGTGTGTGTGTGTGGGTGGGTGGGTGTGATGGTGTGCGAGTGAGAGATGGTGTGTGATAGTGTGGGTGGGTGGGTGAGATGGTGTGTGTGTGTGTGCGGGTGAGATGGTGTGTGTGAGTGAGAGATGGTGTGTGATAGTGTGCGTGTGTGTGTGCGTGTGTGTGTGTGTGTGGTGGGTGAGATGGTGTGTGTGTGTGTGTGTGTGGGTGGGATGGTGTGTGTGTGTGTGTGTGGGTGGGTGAGATGGTGTGTGTGTGTGTGTGTGTGTGGGTGGGATGGTGTGTGTGTGTGTGATGTGTGTGTGTGTGTGTGTGAGTGATGGTGTGTGTGTGTGTGTGTGGTGGGATGGTGTGTGTGTGTGTGTGGGTGGGATGGTGTGTGTGTGTGTGTGTGTGTGTGTGAGTGAGAGATGGTGTGTGTGTGTGTGTGTGTGTGAGTGAGAGATGGTGTGTGTGTGTGTGTGTGTGGGTGGGATGGTGTGTGTGTGTGTGTGTGTGTGTGAGTGAGAGATGTGTGTGTGTGTGTGTGGTGTGAGTGTGTGTGTGTGTGAGAGAGATGGTGTGTGTGTGTGGGTGGGATGGTGTGTGTGTGTGTGTGTGTGTGTGTGAGTGAGAGATGGTGTGTGTGTGTGGGTGGTGATGGTGTGTGTGTGTGTGTGTGTGTGTGTGTGTGTGTGTGTGTGGTGAGAGATGGTGTGTGTGTGTGTGGTGGATGGTGTGTGTGTGTGTGTGTGTTGGTGGTGATGGTGTGTGTGTGTGTGTGTGGGTGGGATGGTGTGTGTGGATGTGTGTGTGAGTGAGAGATGGTGTGTGTGTGTGTGTGTGTGAGTGAGAGATGGTGTGTGTGTGTGTGTGTGTGGGTGGGATGGTGTGTGTGTGTGTGAGTGAGAGATGGTGTGTGTGAGTGAGAGATGGTGTGTGTGTGTGTGGGTGGGATGGTGTGTGTGTGTGTGGGTGGGATGGTGTGTGTGTGTGTGAGTGAGAGATGGTGTGTGTGTGGGTGGGATGGTGTGTGTGTGGGTGGGATGGTGTGTGTGTGTGTGTGTGTGGGTGGGATGGTGTGTGTGTGTGTGCGCGGCGGGGTTGAAACTCACTGAGCCATGGCGATGGTGGAGGTGGAGATGTCGCCCTGTGCCGCTCCGTGTAGGTTTCACCCACGGATCCCCGGCGTGTATCACTTCACCCTCCGCCTCCCATTGGCCAGCGCCGCATTGTTACACCGCGTTCCACGCAGCGGCGCCCTGTGATTGGCCGCGCCGTGTATCAGTCCCGGCCGCGCGGGAACGCATCGATCGCGGGTGGCGGCCCGGAGATACGACACGGGCCCCAGAGCGGATCTATGGGGCGAGGGGCAATGAAAGAGGGGTCTGAGCGGAGGGAGGCCGGCTCTGGCGGGGTAGGGGAGACCCTCCAAGGCCTGGTTGAGGGCCGTCCCATCGACCCCATCTCTGCTCCATTGCTTCGGGCGGATAGCCTGAGCTCAACCAATGAGGTCAGCTGAGCAGAGGCTTGAAGCAATTTCCTGCAAGTCAACATGACTTAACACTTTGGCCGGGAAGGAACTGCAGATGCTGGAGAATCGAGGGTACACAAAAAGCTGGAGAAACTCAGCGGGTGCAGCAGCATCTAAGGAGCGAAGGAGATAGGCGACGTTTCGGGTCGAGACCCTTCTTCAGACCCTTAACACTTTGGCCGGGAAGGAACTGCAGATGCTGCTTTAGACCGCAGATAGGCACAAAAAGTGTGGAGCAACTCAGACGGTCAGGCGGCATCTACTGGACAAAACGAATAGGTGACGTCTGAATGTAGACAAAAAATGCTGGAGAAACTCAGCGGGTGCAGCAGCATCTATGGAGCGAAGGAAATAGGCAACGTTTCGGGCCGAAACGTTGCCTATTTCTGTAATCCCAAACTCTGTAATCCCTTAGGGTTTCGGCCCTAAACATTGCCTATTTCTGTAATCCCAAACTCTGTCATCCCTTAGGGTTTCGGCCCGAAACGTTGCCTATTTCCTTCGCTCCATAGATGCTGCTGCACCCGCTGACTTTCTCCAGCATTTAAGTCTACCTTCGATGTTCCAGTATCTGCAGTTCTTTCTTAAACAGGTGACGTCTGAAGAAGGGTCTCGTCCCGAAACGTCATATTTTCCTTTTCTCCAGAGATGCTGCCTGCCCCGCTGAGTTACTCCAGCTTTTTATAACACTTTGGGGCTCTCAACCCTAAATGTCACCCATTCCTTCTCCAGAGATGCTGCCTGTCAAGCTGAATTACTCCGGCATTCGGTGTAAATCAGCACCTGCAGTTCCTTCCGCCACATCTCTGGAAGTGCTGCACTGGAGCGTCACCTTATGTTTTTCAGCCCAATTTTCAATCTCAAAAATAAATTTTATTCAGAATAAAAATAAATATAAAACAAAAACTCTTCATACATTCTCTGTGTCTGTGCATTCAGTAGATTCACACTCAGTAGTATTCACACCTATCTTTAAACGAAACACCCTTGCCTCTCACGTGGCCAACAGGGGTGATATGCCTTCCCTTGTTTGAGGGGTGCCCTCACCAGACTCTGTCCGCAATGTCCAGTAGCGGAAGGACCTTAATCTGTGATCCTCCCCACAGAGCCTTTGCACAATGAACAAGTTTGGTAATTCGACTGCGCATGCCCAGGTCATAGGTCACTCTCGATAAACATTCTCAGCAGCTGCGCTGCTGCATGTGTACAGACCTGCGTTTCATCCGTATTCAGGATCGAACCCGGGTCTCCGGCGTGGCAAGCGCTGTTGAATCGGTACTGGACCATCCCCGTCCCCTCCTGAGTCTCCCATCCCTGTCCGGGGACGACCGGGGATATCCGGGGTGACCCTGGACTGACGGGACACTGGCCCAGAGCAGTGGCAGCCCAGGCTTACAGCCAGCGCGGAGAAGAAGTGCTAGCACCAGCTCAATTCTGCCTGTCCCGCTGGGTTAACCGACAGCCCTGGACTGACGGGACACCAGCCCGGAGCAGGAGAATTAGCGCTTCTCCGTGCTGGCTGTAAGCAGGGGCCACCACTTCTCCAGGCTTTGACAAATCCCATGATTCCTTGGGTTTTTCGGAATACTGAACTCTCTTATTATTTAGTAGCATGCTCCACCCAGTGAGAATAGCTAAGCCAAAGAAGCACGGCCTACGTTTCTAGGGAAATATTAATCTGTAGCAAAATTAACCTTCCAGATCTTCTTACCTGTAATGACAGCACTTAATGATTTTAGAGGTTTTAAAACGATGATTCCAGAGGTTTCCTATTCATTCACAGGATTTACGAGACATAGACAAGGAAGATAACAGGAATTCTTTTCTGAAAATGGTGGTGTCAAATCAAAAGGGCATCTAAGATGTTCAGAAGGGATTTGAAGAAGAATTTCTTCAGCCAAAGGGTGGTTGGCGTCTGGAACACACTGGAAGGTGAAGGCCGATACTCTCACAACATGTAAGCGGCATGCAGACGTGCATCTGAATAGCCAAGGTATAGACGGCTACAGGCCAAGTGTTGGTTTGTGGGATTAGTGTGGATGGGCGACTGATGGTCGCCTTGGACACAGTGGGCTGAAGAATCTTTACTCAATGACTCATTGAGAATTTGGATAGTGATGGAAAGGCAAGTTTTCTTTATTCAACACCGGAACTGATTTAAATACAGAATGATGAGCAAATGCAGCGGGTCAGGCAGCATCTGGAGTGGGAATGGACCAAGATGACATTTGGGTCAGGATCCTACTTCAGACTAGACCCATCGGACCTAATTTTAAAAAGGGTCCTCAGATGATGTCTGACTTGCTGAGTTCCTCCAGCACTCTTAATTTTGCTCAAGATTCCATCATCTGCAGTCAGTTGTATCTTCACCTGCACAGATTTGCTTGGTGGATTTCTATAGAGAGCAGCAAAGAATCTGTACCTCATTGCACTTGTGCATGTAATAATAAACTTAACTTGAACTTTTTTCTCTTACCTGTAGCTTATAGATACCACCATTGTGGACCAGATGTCCAATGGGGCATGTGTGGAAAGGGTGCAGACTTTCAAATTCCTAGGAGCCCTCCAAGGACCTCTCCTGGTCGGCCAACACCACTGCAACCGTCAAGAGAGATCGACAGAGGCTCCACTTCCTGAGGTGCTCAGGAGGCACAACACCAAGAAGAAGCTGCTGATGGCCTTCTACCGGGCGACCATTCAGAGTCTACTGACATATTGCATGTTAGTGTGGTATGCAGGCTGCTCTGCTGCAGATAAGAAAGCACTCTACTGTTGTACAGAGCCCTAGTGAGACCACACCTGGAGTATTGTGTGCAGTTTTGGTCCCCTAATTTGAGGAAGGACATTCTTGCTATTGAGGGAGTGCAGCGCAGGTTTACAAGGTTAATTCCCGGGATGGCGGGACTGTCATATACTGAGACAATGGAGCAGCTGGGCTTGTATACTCTGGAGTTTAGAAGGATGAGAGGGGATCTCATTGAAACATATAAGATTGTTAAGGGCTTGGACACGCTAGAGGCAGGAAACATGTTCCCGATGTTGGGGGAGTCCAGAACCAGGGGCCAGTTTAAGAATAAGGAGTAAGCCATTTAGAACGGAGATGAGGAAACACTTTTTCTCATAGAGAGTGGTGAGTCTGTGGAATTCTTTGCTTCAGAGGGCGGTGGAGGCAGGTTCTCTGGATGCTTTCAAGAGAGAGCTAGATAGGGCTCTTAAAAATAGCGGAGTCAGGGGATATGGGGAGAAGGCAGGAACGGGGTACTGATTGGGGACGATCAGCCATGATCACATTGAATGGCGGTGCTGGCTCGAAGGGCCAAATGGCCTACTCCTGCACCTATTGTCTATTGTCTATTGCTCCAGAGAGCGGTAAAAACAGCAGAGAGAATCACCGGCTGCCCACTGCCCTCCCTGGAGGATATTGCCACCTCACGCTACCTCAGCAGAGCCACTGAAATCATCAAAGACTCCACACACCCCTGTCACCACCTTGCTGCCCTCTGGCAGGCGTTACAGGTCAGCCAAAACACGCACCTCCAGACTCAGAGACAGTTTCTTCCCCAAAGCAATCTTTACACTCAACATGAAAAAACACAGAGTATTATTCATGCTGCACTCTCCCATGCTGTTACCCACCTTGAACTCTTACTATCACCATGAACAGTACTGATTACCTACTTATTTTAACACCTAGTTTTTAACATTGTTTTTAAATTGTGTCCTGTGTTTTTATGTCTGTATATTATGCACTAATGGAGTGGCAATGACAATTTTGTTGTTGCAACGACAAATAAAGGCACTTCATTTCATAATGATGAGACGGAGTACAGGATGGAGATTGAGAACCATGTGTCCTGGCGTCGAGACGACAACCTTTCTCTCAATGTCAGCAAGAGAAAGGAGACAGTGATAGACTTCAGGAAGCAAAGCGATGCACATACCCCACTTTGCATTGATGGCACCGATGAGTTGAGATGATTGAAAACTTCAAATTACAAGGAGTCAATATCACCAACAACTCCTGGACCACACATATTGAAGCAACAACCAAGAAAGCACACCAGCACCTCTACTTCCTTACAAGGCTTCGGAAGTTTGGCAAGTCCCCAACAACTCTCACCAACCTCTACAGATGCTCCATAGAAAGCATTTTATAGGGATGCATCGCAGCGTGGTTTGGGAACAGCTCCATCCAAGACCGCAAGAGATTGCAGCAAATTGTGGACGCAGCCCAGACCGTCGCACAAACCAACCTCCCTTCCATTGATAGACACAAAAAAGCTGGAGTAACTTAGCAGGACAGGCAGCATCTCTGTAGAGAGAAGGAATGGGTGACGTTTCAGGTCGAGACCCTTCTTCAGTCTGGTTTGGGATAAGGGAAACCAGAGATATAGACGGCGATGTGGAGAGACAAAGAACAATGAATGAAAGAAATGCAAAAAAGTAACGATGATAAAGGTAACAGGCCATTGTTAGCTGCTTGTAGGGTGAAAATGAGAAGCTGGCGCGACTTGGGGGGGGAGGAATAGAGAGTGAAGCAATGCCGGAGCTACCTGAAGTGAGAGAAATCAATATTCATACCACTGGGCTGTAAGCTGCCCAAGCGAAATATGAGATGCTGTTCCTCCAAGTTGCGTTTAGCCTCACCCTAACAATGGTGGAGACTGAGGACAGAAGGTCTGTGCAGGAATGGGAAGGAGAATTAAAGTGTCCAGCAAACAGGAGATGAGGTTGGTTCAAGCGGGCGGAGCGAAGGTGTTCTCCTTATCCCTAACCCGCCTGAAGAAGGGTCTCGACCCGAAATGTCACCCATTCCTTCTCTCCACAGATGCTGCCTCTCCCACTGAGTTACTCCAGCTTTTTGTGTCCATCTTTGGTTTAAACCAGCATCTGCAGTTCCTTCTCACACACTCCCTTCCATTGTCTCCATTTATATCTCACCCTGCCTCGGCGAGGCCAGCAACACAATCAAGGTCGAGTTGCATCCTGGCCACTCCCTCTTCTCCCCTCTCCCATCAGGCAAAAGGTATAGAAGTGTGAAAACGCACACCTTCAGATTCAGAGACATTTTCTTCCCAGCAGTTATTAGACAGCTGTTTCCCAGCTGTTTATCATCCTACCATAACTCGAGAGCCATCTAACCATATAACCATATATAACCATATAACAATTACAGCACGGAAACAGGCCCTCTCGGCCCTTCCAGTCCGTGCCGACCATTTGTTTTCCCCTGTCGAGAGATCGGACTTTACTGGCTTTACCTTGCGTTAAACGTTATTCCCTTATCATGTATCTGTACACTGTGAATGGCGTGTTCGTTATTTCAACTTTTTTGGGTTTTTTTGGTGTGTCTAATGTTAGTTTAGGTGTCTCTTGGTGTGTCTTGTGTGAGGGGTGGTGGGGGGGGGGGGGGAAGGGGGGGGGAAGGGGGGGAACCCATGTCGCCTCCCTCGCGGACTAACAGCGTGGATTGGAGCGTCCTCTCCCGGAGTCGGGCCCGGAGCATCGGCAGCAGGCGCAGCGTGGACTTTTCCATCGCGGAGCGGGGCGAACCCTTGCCGGGGGCCGCAAGAGAGGTGTGCTCCGATCGCTGGCCTGGTGACTTTGGCATCATGGGGCTGTGGTCTGCGGCGCTTCTAGCCGTGGGCGGGTGTGGACTTACCATCTGCCCACGAGTCTGGGATCCCTTGCTGGGGATCGCCGGAGAAGAGCTCCGACCGCCGGCCTGCAGCCTATAACATCCTGAAACGGTCTCCAGTAGGAAAGTGCCGATTCGGGACCTCCAAGAGTGTGTTTGACCGTTCCGACGTCGGAGTTTTGATCATCCCGACGAGAGGGCCTGTACATCCGGCCATCCGTAGCGGCGACTACGGAGGGTTCATGGTCCCGACCACGGGTGAACAAAGGAGGAGGACTGGCTGAACTTTGGTGCCTTCCGCCACAGTGAAGAATGCTGTGGTGGATGTTTGTGTTAAATCTTATTGTGTATTGTGTGTTCTTTTTAAATGCATCGTTGCTGGCAAATTCATTTCACTGCACCTTTGTGTGCACATGACAAATAAAATTGACTTTGACTTTTGGGTAGCATTTGCAGAAATTAAGTCTTCATCAGAACTGGGAAATGAAAACGTGAACACTGTTTCACTTTCCACAGATGCTGTTTGATCTGTTGAGATTTTCCAGCATTGTGTTTTTATTTCAAATTTTCAGATCCCTCCCCCCCCCTCTCAAATTTCACCTTTGGGACTGCAAATATGTATGCTATAATAATTAAATGTTGCTTCTCATGAGCACCTAAACAGTCAGTATAGAGGAGCGTTGAGTGCTGGCTTATGATACCCCCCTCAACAAGGGAGAAACTGGGGGAAGAGATTATTTGGTCGGCTCAGAGGCGCAGCTGGTCGAGCTGCGGCCTCACAGCACCAGAGATGTGGGTTTAATTCCTGACCTCCGGTGTGGTCCGTGTGGAGTTTGCATATTTCCCCGTGGGTTTCCTCCAGATTCCTCGCACATCCCAAAGACATGTGGGTTTGTGGCTTAATTGGCCTCTTTAAAATTGTAACATAGAAACAGTGTGAATGGGTGATGCGTGGGCAGCGTTGACTCGGTGGGCCACAGGGCTTGTTTCCATGTTGTGTTGCTAATCTATATCCAGTGGTGCAATGGGTGGTGCTGCAACCTCATAGCCCCATGGAGCTGCATTCAATTCTACCCTCATATGGTTGGGGGGTGTGTGTGAGTGAGTGTGAGTGTGTGTGAGTGTGTGCACGTGCATTGTGTGCGTGTGAGTACCTTATGTGCACACACCGTACTCCACAGATGCTCAGATTTATTTTTAAATCTAAAAGGCATACTGATAGGTTACTTGGCTACTGTAAGTCGTTCTTAATTGTAGGTTAAGTGGCAAAGAAACCTCAACAAAGGGACGATGGTGGTCACGCGAGACAGCTCTCACTGCAGGAGATTAAGACGAGGGTTGGATGGGATTGCTTGGCAACGAGTTGTGTGGACCCAATGGGCCAATGCTTCCTTCTGTGTCATAATACACTTCTATTCAGTTACGCTCAGGCCTTTTGTCTACATGATCTCCCGTTTGCCAAACATTTTAACTCCCCTTCCCGCACTGACTTTTCTGCCCTGGGCCTCCTCCACTGTCAGAGTGAAGCCACATGCAAATTGGGGGAACAGCACTTCATCTTTTGCCTGGGCAGCTACAACCCAGCGATATGAACGTTGATTTCTCTGATTTCAAGTATCCCCTGCATTCCCTCCCCTCCCCCACCCTAGTCACCTACGAGTTCCATGTTTGCATCCTTGTATCCCTTCATTATCACCTCGTCCCTAACCAACCAAGGGACATTATGGGCTCCATCCTTCCGTGGAGCTGACCCTGCCTTGTTCTGGCCTTTTCCTACCTCCAGTTCCCTCCAACTTTCAGTCCGAAGAATGGTCCAAACCCGAAACATCACCCAACCTTTTGATCCAGAGATGCTGCCTGACCTGCTGAGTTACTCCAGCACTTTGTGTCTATCTTCAGTATATCCCAGCATCTACAATTCCTTTCTACACATGTGCTAGTGTATTGCGCCCAGTGCTTACTATATTCTAGTGAACACAACAAATTTAATTTAATAATATTTAAAATCTGCAAAGCCATACAGGATTGTAGGTTAATAGGATTAGTATAGGTGTAAATTGTCCCTAATGTGTGTATGATAGTGTTAATGCGCGGGGATCGCTGGTCGGTGCGTACTCGATGGGCCGAAAGGCCTGTTTCCGCACTGTATCTCGAAACTAATAACTATATTAGGATTTGATCAGATCTTTAAAATACAGTTTTGTTTACTGACTAGTTGCTGTAGCGAACATTTAGAATCCAAAGTGATTTGCTAAGACTCGGCAGTATAGAACTTCTTGCGTTTGAGGCAGCAGAGGTTATGTAACGCCCTTCAGGCGCTGTAGCCAGTTCACAGTGCTGTTGTCGAGGGCCGTGAGGTCTACCCCTCCACCAGGGGAGCGGAGGACAGCGCAGGTGAAGATGCTGCACTGTTTGCTGGTCTGCTCCACACATGCAGGCTGCTGATGAACGCAGCCCCCAGCGATGCAAGTTGGCGTTGAACCGGCCGACCCCTGTACGGAGCCCGTTCAGGGCCAGCCACTCTTTGCGGGGCAGGTCCGAGCCGGGTGGGGAAGCATAGATCAGTTAATTATATGAGAACACTTTGAAATTTGGCAAGAGTCCAGGCACAGGCTGGGCCAGCAAAAATACCCTGGCTGTCACAGTCCGAAGGGTCTCGACCCGAAACATCACCCAGTCCTTCACTCCAGAGATGCTGCCTGTCCTGCTGAGTTACTCCTGCATTTTGTGTCTATGGTGGATTTGAATTTGTGCTTCTTTATGTTAAGTTTATGCTAGGGATTACTCAACCATCACGAAACTCCTGTGGAACAGTGCAAATAGTTTTATGTTGGAGTAACTCAGCGCGTCAGAAAGCAATCCTGAAGAAAAGGAATAGGTGACATTTCGGGTCAAGACCTTTCTTCAGACTAAAATAGTCTGAGGAAGGGTCTCAACCCAAAATGTCACCCGTCCCCGACGCGTTGAGTTACTCCAACGTTTTGTGTCTATCTTCGGTGTAAACCAGCATCTGCAGTTCCCTCCTACACGTTGAAAGTCATTTTCCCTGCTTGATCAGATTTGGAAGAGCAGCGAGTTCTCACATTATCCTACTGTCTATTTTCTAACCCACATGAAAACCCTAATCAAAGAACAAACCGCAGGAGGAACTCAGCACGTTGAGCAGATGTGTGGAGGAGGAAATGAACGGTCAGCATTTTGAAGAAGGCTGAGCGTCAGGATTCCTTGTGCTGTATCTCAGCTTGTTGGCTCTTGCCAATGATTCTCGAGAGAAGAAACATTCTCCCCCTAATGTTTCTCAAGAACACTACCCTTACTGTAAAAATGTGTACGCAGTGAAGTATGAGGAAATCCCCGACACTATATAAACGCAAAGTCTTTTACAATTAAAATAATTAATTGATTGAAATATACCCTGTTGTCTGCTGGGGCAACAGCATTAGTGCAAAAAAACAAGAAACTGGACAAACTGGTTAAAGGAGCTAGCTCAGTGCTGGAGGGGAGAGTGGACTCTGGGATGGATGTGCTTGAGAGGCGCAAGGTGCAGGTCGCCCTGAAAAACCCCGGGCATCCCCTCCATGTAATTCTGGAAGGTCAAAAGAGCACACAGAACAACCGGCTCCTCTCCCTGCCCTGTCGAACGGAGCGGTTCCGGAGATCCTTCACCCCTGCAGCCATTAGATTTTATAATTCGGAACGCTAGGCTGTAGGGGGATGCATTTTTGCATTTTTTAAATTTGTAATTGTTAATTATTGGTCTTTTAAAGTATTTATTGCTCTCAGGTAGTGTCCACATTGTATTTCATGTATTTTCGGTGGGAAAATTTACAGAAGGCAATTAATCTACAAACCTGTACTTCTTTGGAGTGTGGAAGGAAATCGCCGGCGATGACCCGGAGAAAACCCACGCGGTCACGGGGAGAACGTCCGAACTCTGTACAGACAGCACCCGAGATCAGGATCAAACCCGGCTCTCTGGCGCTGTGAGACAGCAGCTCTACCAGATATGCTGCCAATAATTCATCCTTCTCCCTTGTTGAAGGGGATATCATAAGTTACTACTCGCTGGAATTTAGAAGATTGAGGGGGGATCTCATAGAGACTTACAAAATTCTTAAGGGGTTTCTCAGGCTAGATGCAGGAAGATTGTTCCCGATGTTGGGGAAGTCCAGGACAAGGGGTCACAGTTTAAGGATAAGGGGGAAGTCTTTTAGAACCGAGATGAGAAAATCGTTTTTCACACAGAGAGTGGTGAATCTGTGGAATTATCTGCCACAGAAGGTAGTTGAGGGCAGTTTGTTGGCCATATTTAAGAGGGAGTTGAATGTGGCCCTTGTGGCTGAAGGGATCAGGGGGTATGGAGAGAAGGCAGGTACAGGATACTGAGTTGGATGATCAGCCATGATCATATTGAATGGCGGTGCAGGCTCGAAGGGCCGAATGGCCTACTCCTGCACCTAATTTCTATGTTTCTATGTTTATAAGCCAAAATAGTGCGCCACTGTGCCACCCTAAATTATTGCTTGAAGAATTCTTCGGATGGCTTCTCCCGACATTACACATGGATGAAGTTTAAATAAAGAGGCGATTTTATCTTCGATATGCTCTGGTTGTAGTTTTATTGTTACTTCATTCACTAAACAGGTCGGAGCTGCAGCTTACCATACACAGAATTAGATATCTCTTTTACACATCTATGCTATACAGCGAATGGATTATAATTAGTACAAATACATGAAATATTTACATTTAAGTTTTTATACCTCAAGCTTGGTTCAACATATATTTACAAAATAAAAATTATGAATGTGTAGCCACCCTTATGAAGTATAATAAATAATATACAGTGTTGATGCACTCCTCTGAAGGGTCAGGTGTTGATAGGAAGCACAATAAAGCAATCCGAACTAAAATATTACCTCGAGCTACCTTGGATTGTGGTTAACCAGCCACAAAAGACTAAAGTTAAAGTAAAAACACACAGGTAAACAGATCACCAGTACATTCAGTAAACCTACGATCAGCAGCTATGAGATCTTCCTTTTCACTGGCCTTGCTTCCTCGTTTTATTTTGAGTGCGAGACTGTGTAACTCATTCATTCAGGTTTACACAAAAGGCTGGAGAAACTCAGCGGGTACAGCAGCATCTAAGGAGCGAAGGAGATAGGCGACGTTTCGGGTCGAGACCCTTCTTCAACTCATTCATTCACACTAGTTGAATTTCAAGTTAATTAAAATAAGAACAAAATCAAAATCTACAAAGTAATTTCCTCTCCGCAGGACTTCCAATAAATGACGTGCGGTCGAAGCGGTCTCAATGGCTACCATGCAGCTGAGGTATCGGTGGAGATCCGACCGATCAATGTTCTCCAGAGACGCTGCCTGACCCGCCGAGTAAATGGGCCGGGACCCGAATCGTCACCTATTCATGTTCTCCAGAGACACTGGGTATGTGTGTGTAGGGAGGAACTGCAGATTCTGGTTTACACTGACGTTGGACACAATATGCTGCCTGACCCACTGAGTTACTCTCGCATTTTGTCTCTTCTCCAGAGATGCTGCTCCCCCCCCCCCCCCGCTAAGATACTCCAGCAATTTGTGTCTTTTTTATTTCTAAACCAGCATCTGCAGTTCCTTTTTTTCCCCACATTTGACCAGCGGTTTAGGTGATTTACACTTTTTGTTTTACAATGTAAAATAAACCAATGTTACCAATGGCTTTGTTTGATAAATAGTGCTAATTCATATAGTGGAATATTATTAAGCGGAAAAATTTAAAAAAAAGTTTAAAAAAAATTCTATCTTTCTTTCTTTGAACCGTTTTCTTCCTCCCCCCCCCCACAAAAACTAAGTGGCTGTGACTATTTCACACCCCAAAGGGCAGCATGATGAGAGGGTACACAACATCCCACAGCAATTTTTAAGGTGGACAAAAATGCTGGAGAAACTCATCGGGTGAGGCAGCATCTATGGAGCGAAGGAAATAGGCAACGTTTCGGGTCGAGATGTGGGGAAGGGGTCTTTCCCCCCCCCCCCCCCCCCCCCAACCCTCATATCAGTCTGAAGAAGGGTCTCGACCCAAAACGTCGCCTATTTCCTTTGCTCCATAGATGCTGCTGCACCCGCTGAGTTTCTCCGGCATTTTTGTTTACCTTCGATTTTCCAGCATCTGCAGTTCCTTCTTAAACAACTATTTTTAATCTCTTTTGTAACAATGACTTCCTTAAGTGTGCAACTTACCGCAAACAAATCTTTAAAAAATAGTGCATTTTGTTATGCACTAGCTAACAATATAACAGAACATAGTGGGGGGGGGGGGGGGGAGAGTGATGAAGGGAGGACATCTTTGCTCTGATCAAACTATTATACACCCTTTAAGATACAAACGGATAACAGATTCTGGGCTCCTGAATGAAACTGGAACTTCAATCAGAAACTAGTTGTTAAGAACGTGCAAAGTTTATAAAATGTGAATATACATTTGAGACTGGCAGAAGATGAAGGAAAGGGTTTCTGTTTAGTAAAGTTAACATAATCAGGTATGTTTTAAATCAATCCACTACTTTTCTCACCAATCTATCAGCACTACAGATCAAATAACTCTTTTTTGAACATGTTTGAATATGTTGGTATTATTTATTTGGTAAATCTAATTAAACTATAGAAATAGACCCTAATTTATCAAACTATTGATTTAATTTAATAAGATTCAATATTAAACAAATCACGGTTATAAAATATTAGAAGTATTATTATTTCTGTTGGTATGAACACTACACTGACATGGTGAAATATTACTGTGCCTCTAATAGAAATGCATATGTTATCAATGCAGCTCATCATTGATTTATTTGCACTCTTGCAGAACTCATGTTGTTCACCCAGGAGGCAGCTGGAAACAGGGAAAAAGTGTAAGACGTTCAAATTTCTTTTCATGCATCCAGCTCACCAATCAAGCACGTTTAATTCATGCCTGTTGCTGCTTATCACCTTCAGACCAAGAATGGGAACCTGAGGTACAACCTAAGCACGCTGCAACGGGTTAAAATATCCAGTGGCTCAGTGCATGAAAGTTGAGCAGTCTTATTTTTCAGTCATTGAAGTAATAACTGACCATTTATATGGTACAATTATTTGTCCCAATTGACTCTGCTGTTACCTATGCTCTGGAGGTTGTTTGGCCTCTGGCACGGGCATCTCACTGAATGTTCTGTAGGCTGGCTGGCTTCAGACACCCAATGCATTGAGTCAACGAGACAAGCTTACTTCATTTGCCTTGCATGCTTCACGCCAATGGATTACATCTACAAAACCGCGCACAGACGGCAGATGTCATTCTGCAGTCAAATACGCAGCGACATACCTGTTCAATTTTACCAGCTTCTCGTTCCATGTCATCTATTTTACTTTGGAGACTGTAATGTCAAAACTATCCCTTTCATTCCCTCATCGAGACTTGAACATTTTTAATGCAAGGCTCATGGAGGAAATACGTCTGAGGTATGGGGACACATTTAGGTGTCTTGAGGTATGGGGACATATTTATAGAATGTCTTGACAGAAATAAAGCAAAATACAATTTTTCCTTAAGCAAAGCCTGCAACATAAAAAAGGGATTAATTTAAACTATAAAATAACATAACATGCTTGTGTTTACAAGGGGTGGTTCATTATGTGCACTAATCTGCGTTTAGCAGGTTCGATTCTTTACACCAGAATGTGACCGCGGGCATTTGTACCTTTACATCAGTGAACACCATGATCTGTAGGTTTGCCGGCCTCAGTCATGCTCTCCTGTCCATTCAGAGGTTTCTGTAGCTTAGACAAAGGGCCCGAGGTCAATTAAACGTAAAGCTGGGTGGACTGGAGGTAAGGGGACACATTTAGGTATGGGGAGATATTTAAAGAACGCACAATGCAACTGATTTGTAAATAAGCTAATTAGTCCTAAAAGTATTCTGGTGCTTCATGTTATTCTTGCTTAAAAAGATAGACACAAATAGGCTCCTTCTGTGCCTTAGTCTATCTGTGAGCCCAAAGCGTAGTTACAGGTCCACAGGCAATGTACATTAAAGGTATCCAAGCTTTGAGGATGAGTGCATCGAAGGACACAATCATTTATCCATTCACATTAGCTATGTTCCATCTGAATGGATTTGATATTGGAGTTGGATATCATTATTTGATTTACTGGGTTTACAGAATGTATCGATATACTTATTCCCTGTTAAACAAGCACCAGATGCTGTTCAAGTATCGATTCCCTGATGTTTTCAGACCAATAAAAATAAATATGCACTTGTCTTAAACCTTTCTATGATGGATCATTTCAATTATAAGTTCAACTTTTAAAAAAAAGCTAATGATAGCAGGTAAAGTCAAGCTATTGATTTATGGAATTGGATACTAATTAAGAATTGAAAATCCAGTTTCTAGTATTAGACAAGAGTGTTGTTTCTCAGGTTCAGAGCAAAGATTGAACTGGGGTTGGAGCAGAAAAAAACAAAACTGTAAAAAGCGCACCATAAAAGTGGGGTTGGCAAATTCCAAGTGAATTACCAAACCAACTTGCATCCCGGTAACTCTTGAAGTAAACAATTCAATCAAAATGCCCCTCCCTCATTACTCTAAAATGTTCAAAATATTTCCTTAATTTCTACTCCAGTAAATCAGTGCCGATCAGTAATTAAAGCAGCTTGGTCTCCCGGTAACTGTTCGATGAAAGTCCAGTTGACAACATCACAAGATCCATTTTGATCAATCTCTACCTTGGAAGTCAGTGACTTATAAGAAAAAGTGCATACATACTGTACGATAATTAGCAGTGATATGGGTCTGTTAACTGCACTTGGCCATAAATGCTCTGTGAAGTCCAGTTCCATTGTCTGTGTCAATACTGGGGAAATGTGAGTCACACAGAAAGCATTGTAGGCGGTTGTATTGCAATTCCTCATCTGGCAACAATGGGGCTATTAACGTCCTACAGTGAATGGTGAGCTTTGAACCTGCGTAAGGGTCATGAGCCAGATACACTTCCCTGCCACAATAATTTAGCAGGATGCCACATTATTGCCAAACCCTGAATGTGTCTACCTTTTGAAGAATAAACATGTACATGTACCATTCTGTTTTCATGTCATTCATTGCAATGCCCTCAGCCTATATATCCTCAGTGATGGAGTATCTTCAATATCATGTTTTTGTTTCAATCAGTCGTTAGGCAGCTATGCAAGTTGGAGGGATTGCTTTTGGCGATACAATCAAGGGGGGGGGCGGGGGCAAATGCAAAAAGATTTGAGAAATACTGGAATGCAATTGCCTGATCGGTGGCCAGCTTGCCACATGCTGGGTTTGGCAGAAGGCATTTGACAAGTGGCGCGTGAGCATATACCTGTAGGATTCTTCATTGACCGCAGAGACAATAAATAGGTTGTGAAAACTTGAGAAAGAATATGAATGTGTAAAGGCAGGTGGATAATCTGCAACAAACCCAGCGGCCAGCTAAACTGTCAAGACGGCAACTCTTTGAAGAACATCTCATGCATCCCCAAGCCCAGAAAGCAGAACCTTGGCCTTGAAACATCTGCCTTACATTCACTCAGATAGATCCAGGTTACATATTTGTACTTCAATGAAACCCTGGTCCAACTTTGTATCCTGTTGCTTTCTAAATTGCCTCGTCCTTTCAGAGTATTAGCTTAAGCTGCAAGTTACTCAGCAGCAACAGGGGATGGCAGTGGATAAGCACCTTAATGCGACTTAGCAGATTTAAAAAACAGCGTTGTTTCTGGGACAGCTGCGAGTTTGCGGGAAATGCAGCTTGGTGCATGAGTTGTGGAGCATTTCTAGTTCCCCATCTGGCATGGAGGCCAGCTATTTCAGGACATTCCTCCCGACCCGCGATGACTACCCTCCAAAGAACAGTCTCTCACTGAAATATCACAGGCATCTTCTCACCGACAATCCTCAGTGACATACATGCATTGCAGGCCAGGTCCAGCCACTGCATACAGAGGGGCCCATGGCAAACTTGTCCCTGTAGGTAGGCACACACGCACACTCAGAGCAAACATGGACAGGGCAAGGAGAGCCCCAACACCCCAGCTTCTGTGTGAGACAGCGGCGTAGAACTTCAATCATTTTCCCTGGTAGTTCTCAGTGCTATTCTGCTACACGACTGATTAGCGAGTCATGTGTTAAAAGTGAGTCATCTGTTAAAAGCCGCTCGCTTCCTCATCATGTGTAAAGTTGAGCGACCATGTATCTCCAGAATGAGTCTCACCCTCTACCACACTAGACCAGCGTAATCCCGCCAAGTTCACAGCTGCTGCCTTCCTGGTAGCTGCAGCGTTCCCAAGTACCGGGGATCAGGAAACAATATTCCAGCACACACGCACAACCTGTTCCTGAAAGGAACAGCTACCCTAGAACATCACTCATCGGGCAGGAGCCTGCCCCTCTCTGTCCTGCCTCAACTTACAGCCTGATGCCAGTTGTGGTTATCATGCAGTCACAGTTCAGAGGCTGCATTCCGCTAGGTAGCACAGACAATGACATCCTACAGACACGAGAAAAACAGCAGGAGAGTGGAGGAAAGTGGTTAATCGTGCTGGCACTTGACTATTTTACAACATGCTACTACCAGATTGGAACGGATGTAACAGAAAAGCATTCTGTGAACTAGAAAATAAAAAGGTGCTCAGACAGAGAGTTAAGCCACAGGTCTACATGTACGGGAGAAATAGTCAAGGATCACAAAGGTTAACAGCAACACTTGAATGTTCAGAGGGCAAGTCAGAATATCCACGTCATTTCTTGCTCTCCACAGAAGGTTTGCCTTCACGCTGTCGGTTGCCCTGAACGTCTTCGAGCGAGTTTCGACCTAAGGAAAGGAAAAATCAACATTGATTTAACTAATTTGAAGGCGCTGACCCATTCCAAAATAGAAAAGCACCAGTAACTTGCATATATTGAGCGATTTTTATGTTATAAAACATACCAAGGCACTTTCAGGAATCTTAAGAAATTAAGCCAATTTCAATGCAGTGCAGTGTAGGTTCACGAGATTGATCCCTGGGATGGCGGGGCTGTCATACGAGGAAAGATTGAAAAGACTAGGCGTATTCACTGGAGTTTAGAAGGATGAGGGGGGATCTTATAGAAACATATAAAATTATAAAAGGACTGGACAAGCTAGATGCAGGAAAAATGTTCCCAATGTTTGGTGAGTCCAGAACCAGGGGCCACAGTCTTAGAATAAAGGGGAGGTCATTTAAGACTGAGGTGAGAAAAAACGTTTTCACCCAGAGAGTTGTGAATTTGTGGAATTCCCTGCCACAGAGGGCAGTGGAGGCCAAATCACTCGATGGATTTAAGAGAGAGTTGGATAGAGCTCTAGGGGCTAGTGGAGTCAAGGGATACGGGGAGAAGGCAGACACGGGTTATTGATTGGGGACGATCAGCCATGATCACAATGAATGGCGGTGCTGGCTCGAAGGGCCGAATGGCCTCTTCCTGCACCTATTTTCTATGTTTCTAAATGTAATGTGATGTTACACTAGTTTTACTTTTATGTAATTGTTGATTGTAATATGTACGAGCAATGAATAGGGATTACCTGGCAAACATCTAAATTACTACTCTCTGGAATGATAGAAATAAAGCTAAATGCAACTGATGAAACTTTGTCAGAAATAAACAGAACTATATTGGTTTTTAAAATGTGAACAGGCATCACTGCTCACCAACATTCTTTACATTTCCAGTCCTGTTTAAGGTATCGACTAGGAACTGATTAAACGTCAAAGGTCAGGTCTGTCATTGAAAATGGATAAATCTGGGCATGGTTACTGCCCTGACTCATCACATCAGCAAGGTCACCACCGGAACAAAGGAAAAGATTACAACGAGACAAAATGTGTAGGGAGGAACTGCAGATGCCGGTTTGAACCGAAGATAGACACAAAAAGCTGGAGTAACTCAGCGGGACAGGCAGCATCTCTGGAGAGAAGGAATGGGTGACGTTTTGGGTCGTGACCCTTCAGAGATACTGCCTGTCCTGCTGAGTATACCAGCTTATTGTGTCTCTCTTTGATCACAAGGAGAACCAAACTCCATCAACCGGCTCCCCTGGGACTTTGGAAGTGCCACACTAGAAGATTTTCAGGACTCTTGGACATTACCGTTCGTAATATCTGAATGCAGTTTTTGTTCAGAAAGCTAAATTATTGGAGGAACTCTGCGGGTCAGGCAGCTGCTGTGGAGGCAGAAGCACGGTTGATGTTTCTGGTCGAGCCCCCTCCATCAGGGCTGGCTGAAGGTAGGTGGAGCAAGAGCGTGGCCAAAGACCAGTGGAACCATGGGGGGGGGGGGGAGAAATCAGTGAGAGAGTCTCGAACAATCCTCAAAGAGAACTTCATCAAAGTAGGGATACCCGAGGGGATTTTACAGTGGGTAATGCAATGTCAGCAGAAACATACTTCAGTTTAGTTGAGTTTATTGTCACGTGTACCGAGGTACAGTGAAAAGCTTTGTGTTGTGTCCTAACTAGTCTGCCTTAAAGACAATACATGATCACAATTACCAGGTTCAGACACATGATTAAGGGAATAACATATTCAGTGGATAAAGGGGATAATGTTCAGTGCAAGATGAATTCCAGTAAAGTCTGATCAAAGCTAGTCCGAAGGTCACCAATGAGGTAGATAGTAGTTTACACTGCTCTCTAGTTATGGTAGGATGGTTCAGTTGCCTGATAGCAGCTGGGAAGAAACTGGCCTTGAATCTGGAGCTGTGCGTTTTCACAGTTCTGTACCTCTTGCCTGATGGGAGAGGGGAGAAGAGGGAGCGGCTTGGCTGCGACTCGTCCATGATGATGCTGCTGGCCTTGCCGGGGCAGCGTGTGGTGCCAACGGAGTCAATGGAAGGAAGGTTGGCTTGTGTGACGGTCTGGGCAGCGTTGACGATTCTCTGTAATTTCTTGCGGTTTTGGATGGAGCTGTTCCCAAACCATGATGTGATGCACCTCGATAAAATGCCTTCTGCAGCGCATCTGTAGAAGTCGATGATAGTTGTTGGTTGGGGACATAGTGAATTTCCTAAGCCTTCTCAGGAAGTAGAGGTGTTGGTGTGTTTTCTTGGCCATTGCTTTAATAAGGGTGGGTACTTTGAAGAGGTTCTCCTTCTCTCTTCACAAGGAGTTCCATGAGTGCCTCTCTTCACTGCTCCCTCTCTCTGTCTACATCTGCTCTTCAACCACCTTCTTACTCGGTCTGCCAGACCTGACCTCACCCCCCCCCCCCCCCCCCCCCCACCTCCTTACACAATCTCCCCCTACCCTATTACCCCTCTGCCTGCAGATGCTGGTTTGTAGCAAAGATAGACATGAAGTGTTGGAGTAACTCAGCGGGTCCGGCAGCATCTCTAGAGAAAAAGGATGGGTGAAGTTTCAGGTCGGCATCCTTCTTCAGCCAATGTCACGAAGGACCAAACCACCCTGACCACGCTCTCATCTCGTTCCTACCATCGGGAAGAAGGTGCATGAGTCTGTAGCCCACCACCTCCAGGCTCAAGAACAGCTTCTTCCGAACAGCCATCAGGCTCTGGAGCAGGACAGAACACTAACTTTAACTGTGCATTTCTGTGGACTGTAGTTGGTTGCACCTTGGGGTTTTGTTTGCACTCGTATTAGCATTATTAATTTATTATTTATTTTTTGTTATATAATGTGTATAGTGTTTACATTTGATTCTGTTGCTGTCAATACATATGACAATTAAACACCATTGATTCTCTGCCCAGCCCTGCAAATTCTTCCTTTTTAATACTTATTTAGCTTCTTTTGGAATGCCAAATCCTCTGGTAGTGCATGATCAGTGAGCAACTGTCAATTAATTGTTTCACCATCAATAACAATGAGAACATTGCTCGACAACTGCAACACTGAGTTACTCCCTGTAACTCTGGGGAAGACTTTAAAGACATTGGCAGAAGAAGAGTCATTGATGACATCAAAGTAGAGATGGCCGAAGATTGTAGGAAGGAGCTGCAGACGTTGGTTTAAACCGAAGATAGACGCAAAATGCTGGAGAAACTCAGCGGGACAGGCAGCATCTCTGGAGAGAATGGCTGGGTGACGGTTTGGGTCGAGACCCTTCTTCAGACTAGTAAGGGGAAAGGGAAATGAGAGATATAGACAGCGATGTAGAGAGATATAGAATAAATGGATGAAAGATACGCCAAAAAATGAGCATTCCTAGGAATTAACAACCTGGACCTGCCTCAACGAAGCAATGGTCAAGGAAGCACAGAACATCTCTACTTCCTTTGAAGGCTTAGAAGTTCGACATGTCCCCAACAACCCTTACCAACTTCCACTGTGGGGTGGAAAGCATCACGTCCTAGATTGGGAACAGGTCTACCCGAGACGACAAGAAATTGCAGAGTTGTGGATTTGGCCAGCCCATCACTTCCTCCCTTCCATTGGCTCCATCTGCGCGTCATGCTAACTCTGCAAGGCCAGCAGCAAAATCATGGACCAGTCTCACCCCGGTCACTCCCTCTTCTCTCATCAGGCCAGAGGTACAGAGGTTTGAAAACCCATACCTCCAGATTCAGGAACAGTTTCTTCCCAGCTGTTATCAGGCAACTGAGAGTAGTCCTGACTTCCCATTTACCTCATTGGAGACCTGTGATGTATCTTTAATCAGAATCTAATGTTGTATCTTCCACTGAATGTTGTACCCATTATCCTTTATCTGGGTACAACATTCATGGATACCCATTATCCTTTATCTGTGACTGGATAGCACACAAACAAAAGCTTTTCACTGAACCTCGGTACATGTGACAAAAATTAACTAAGAAACATGTAACTAATGCATAAACTGATGCATTACCTGATTGAACCGGCCAGCAATGGATTAAAAGCATACAACCAGTCATACATATCCTTGTCATTGCTTGCTTGCAGAAGTATTCCACGATGCTTCGTGCACACTGCAAATGTATGAGCCGTCTGAGAAGGGAAAAATAATCATATGGTTATTTCCCAGAATCTCTAAACACAAACGGTTTTGATTTCTTAAGCATTTCTGCTGTGAATCACGAACAAGGAGTGTTGCAACACTCAACATGCAATAAATAAATGTTTCCTCACAGCCAACTTTCACTTCTGCTTCATTTTTTTTTTGCAGATGAAAAACAAGTTTCATTTATAAGTTGGCATCAACATGGGGAAATATCCCTCAAGATTTTTAAATCAGTCTCTGAGCCACAAAGGGAGATAGTAATGCAGAGGAAAGCAGTGTTTTTTTTAGGAATTACTGAAAGGGATGCAGAGAGGCTGAGGTTCGTTGAGAGATTTATCATCTTAAGCCAAGTCGCCAACCTTTATGGGCCTTATCAAGGTGTTGAGTGTTTAGCCGTGACAACTCACTTGCAAATGCAGGTGTCACAGGTGAGAATCAAAAGAAAGAAAGGTGGTGGTATCTGGTCTCTCCACGGCCCACTGTGCTAGCACCTGGATTAGAGGGGATTAGCTACATGGAGACTGTAGGAAGGAACTGCAGATGCTGGTTTAAACCGAAGAAAGACACAAAATGCTGGAGTAACTCACCGGGCAACATCTCTGGAGAGTAGGAATGGGAGATGGTGACAGGCAGAAGGGCCACTCTCCAGAGACGTTGCTTGTCCCACTGAGTTACTCCAGCTCTTTGTGTCTATCTTCAGCTACAGGGAGAGGTTGGACAGACTTGGATTATATTATCTGGAAGACCGGAGGTTGCGGGGAGAACTGATAGGAGTATATAACACTACGAGGGACTTAGATAGGGTACAGAGCCAGAACGTATTTCCCAGGGTGGAAATATTCATCTGGAGGGCACGGCTTTAGGATGAGAGGGGCAAAGTTTAACGTTGTGCAGGGCCAGTTTTTAAAAATAGCGTGGCTGGAACATGTTGCCGGGTGGGTGGCGGTGGCACATACACGATGGTGACGTTTTACAGGCTTTCGGATGAGCGGCACATGACTTTGCAAGATGGAGGGACATGGATTATGTGCAGGCACACGAGGGTTGGGCTTGGCATCATGTTTGCGGGCTGAAGGCCCATTTCCTGCTCTGTACTGTTCAATGTTCTATGCTCAAACTGTGAATATCGGAAATGTGGGTACTTGGGGAAAATGGAAGATTTTGTCTGTGAAAAGATCTGTGAAACCTGCTTGACATCATGTGCAGAGAGTTGCAGAACCATGTGACATGGATGGCTCCAGGGAGCCTGAAGCCTGGGCAGGGGTTGCAGAGAGGTTTCAGTCCATATGGCCTGCAAGCTGCCAACGTGTCTGGGATTCTGCAGATGGAGCTATGCCCTGATGCTAAAGGCATGCTTGGCGGTTGGTTGGGGAAATGTTATGTCTCGATTATGTTGCAGTTGCCTTACTGCCGTTCCTTGTGTTTAAGAAGGAACGGCAGATGCTGGAAAATTGAAGGTAGACTAAAGTGCTGGAGAAACTCAGCGGGTGCAGCAGCATCTACGGAGCGAAGGAAACATGTTGAAAAATGTCCATGAGAGCCCCGAGTGTCTACGAGAGGCTATTACCGTAATTCTCCGAGTTCGAATCAGGGGAAGCTCGGGAGAACAATTTAATTAGCTCGTTGAGTGGGACAGGCCCTTGACTCAGAGCAACAGGCAGCATCTCTGGAGAAAAGGTTTAAGGAGGAACTGCAGATGCTGGAAAATCGAAGGTAGACAAAAGTGCTGGAGAAACTCAGCGGGTGCAGCAGCATCTATGGAGCAAAAATAAATAGGCAACGTTTCGGGCCAAAACCCTGAAGGAAATGGGCAACGTTTCGGCCCGAAACGTTGCCTATTTCCTTCGCTCCATAGATGCTGCTGCACCCGCTGCTCCATGTTTCTTCATCTAGTGATAATGTTTCTTTACTTAATGGAAGTGTTTCTCCCTAAGTGCCACGTGTTGAAACTATGTTATGTACTATTGTATGATTGGGCCAAAAAGTTGTCATTCTGTGTTCTGCAGCTTTATTGGTAATTGTCTTGTAGGGGTTGCCTCCACCAAGTAATGCCACGCCCTTAGTTCGGAAGGGTATAAGAGGGTGGGTAATTCTTTGGGGTGGGTCAGTTGATTGTGTCTTTTGTTCTGTTTGCACGCGATATTGTTGCCTTGCGTGAGTGGATCGGCAGTTTGTTCGACAATAAAGTAAGGTTTTGGAACCAGAATTTGATTTAGTGTTTGACTAAACCAGACTGGGGGGGGGGGGGGGTAAGTTTAGATCTGGAATTAACAAAACCATCAGTAGCAGCTTCAGAAATTTTATTTAAATGTTCTTACTTTGCTATATAATGGGGGCAGCAGCGAAATAGTTAGTACAGCTGCTGCCTCCGAGGACATAGGTTTAAGGTTTAAGGAGGCAGTCTGAAGAAGGGTCTCGAACCGAAACGTCACCCATTCTTTCTCTCCGGAGATGCTGCCTGTCCCGGTGAGTTACTAGATTTGTGTCTATCTTAGGTTTAAGGTTAGATGGGCAAGATTTAAAGGGAACCCTAAGGGACTACTCATAGGGTTGTGGGTACATGGGACGAGCTGCCAGAGGAGGTAGTTGAGGCACTTGGACAGGTACATGGATAGGAAAGGTTTAGAAGGCTATGGGCCAAAAACGGGCAAAAAATGGGGACGGAAGGGCCTGTTTCCATGCTTTACAGTTCTATGACTCTAAATCTTCGGATCTTATTAACTGGAAATCATTTGCAAGCTGTAAGTCTTCTCATTGACTGAAAATATTTTGACAGTGAAGCCACATCTGCAGACTGAATATGCCGTTAAAATGTGTGAAAATTCACAAATATTCAACACCTTTTAATAAGTGAACGTTATTAGAAAGAGCAAAAAGAATTAAACAGAATAGAATTCAAGCATTTAAGCCAAGAAAATGTAATTCACTCAAAACGTGCTTCTCTCCCTTGTATCCATTCCCCTGCCTTGAAATGAAGGGAGTTTCTGAATCTGTGCCTTGTCTTACCTTGGGTAAACCTCCCTTTGTAACTGCAGGGAAACTAGAAGATTAATCCCAGGACTCCACAGCAATGCACAGTCCCAGTGTTGTGCCCAAGTTCAGTATTCCCACTCCTCTAGTAACACTACTAACACAACGCTGCACAATCTTGGAGGGAGAGCTGGCTTTCTTTAGAAAATTCTGCGCCATTTCATCTTAATGGCTTTTCACTGTTTGGATTGAATTAATTGAAAGACCCAGCATGGGAACAGGACCTTCCGTGCACCCAGTCCTCGCCGACCATCGGTCACCCGTTCACACTAGTTCCATGTCATCCCGCATTTTCATCGGCTCCCGACACACGACGGGCAAGTTACAGAAGGGCCGATTAGCCTACAGACCCGCACGTCATTGAGTTGTGGAAGGTAACCGGAGCACCCGGAAATAAACCCACACGGTCACGGGGAGAGGGTGCAAACTCCACATAGATAGCATCCGAGGTCAGAATCGAAGCTGGGTCCTTGGCACTGTGAGGCAGCAGCTCTTCCAGCCACCGTTCACGAGGGAGCGTGCACGGATCAGCAAATGATCACAAATGATTTCCGAGGATTTTGCTGGGGCTTAAGGGCCTGATTGGGCAAGTTGGGACTTTATGCCTTAGAGTGCAGGAGGCTCAGGGGTGATCTTACAGACCTATAGAAAATCACCGAGAGAATAGATAAGGTAAATGCACAGTTATTTTCCCATGATAAGAGAATCAAGAACTAGAGGGCAGAGGATTAAGGCGAGTGGGAAGAGATTTAATATGAACCTGAGGGGTAGCTTTTTCCACACAAGAGTATATGGTGAGTATATAAAACAGGCTGGCAGAGGAAGTAATCAAAGTAGACACAATAACATTTAACCTGTTCAATGCCCAAGTATATTCACGTCATGGCCAATTGTGAAGAAAAAACTTGGCAATGAACAGGTTAAAAGACATTTGGACAGGTGCATGGATAGGCTAAGAGTGCAAGCCAAATGCGGGTATATTGGGCTGGTTTAGATGGGGCATTTGATTGGCATGGACGAGTTGGGTTGAAAGGTCTGTTCTCGTGTTGTGCGTCTGTGCGACTGACCTTCAGCATTGCCTGCTGGTCTTCACTGTACTCCACTTGGGCAGTGGACAGGTTGAGAATTCCTCGCTCCACGGGGTCCTTGTCGCTGTTGTACATGAACACATAGGGACGGCGGATGGCAACGTAGTGCTTCACCCAAGAATTAGACTGCGGCTCCATGAAGTGCAGGTATCCCTTCTTTGACACCACAGGGCTAAAGCGGGAGAAGAAATAAATAAGTGGCGGCTTAACTTCAAAACATTGATCGAATCTTGCAATAGACTGAGGTTGATTAATTTGGGATTAGCAAGAGGCCGTTACCCAGTTCTGATCTCTTCAATGTCAGGAAGAAGGTTCAGGAATTCATTCTTCCCAGCTCTGGCCAAATATGAGGTTTCCACCCGTGTAACCATAGGGAAGCCATCAAACTCCATGCAGGGACTGGATGATCTAGAGTTGGCTTCAGGAGTCCTGTAATGTGAACATGCATTCATCTTAGACGTCAAGCTGCGAACACCAACAAGGCACTGGCTACTGGCGGGGCGTTTTTATTTATTAGTTCACTGATTGTGGGCTTTGGTGGCTTAGTTTAGAGATCCAGCGCGGAAACAGGCCCTTCGGCCCACCGAGTCCGCGCCGACCAGCGATCCCCGTACACTAGCACTATCCGACACACTAGGGACAATTTACATTCTTTATCAAAGCCAATTAACCTACAAACCTGTAGTGTTGGAGGAAACCGGAGCACCCGGAGAAAACACACTGACTTCAACGAGTTCCTCCAGCACTTGAGTTCTGTTCCATCATCTGCATTTTGTCATGTCAACATAATGAAGAATCTCACTCACACACACACCCACACACCCCATTCACTCTTCTCCCCTCTCCTGCTGGGCAGGACATTCAAAAGCTTCAATGCACATCCCATCAGATTCAAAAACAGCTTCTTCCCCACTGTTATTGGGCTCCTGAATGATCCTTTCATCCTTTCATGAGCTAAGGATATATTCCCAATCTCCCAACCTACCCAGTTGTGGTCTTTGCACTTTCTCTGTAGCTGCAACACTACATTCTGCACGCTGTCCCCCCCCCCCCCCCCCCTCTTTTTTCACTACCCGTTGTCCTTGTGAATGGTTTGAATATACTCGTGTATGGTTCAATTTATTCAGATGGCAAGAAAAAGAAAAAAATTCACAGGAGACAGTAATAATAAACCAAACCAATTCTCACAGCATCCTAATGTGGACATCGGTCCTTTACTGCCGCTGCCGGGCCCTCTCAGCTTTGTGTGAGAGGAGCTTCACCACGGAATTTAAAACCGAGGCTACCATCACCTTCTCAAAAGGAAGGTCAGTCAATGCTGACGATGCACTCATACCGAAAATGAAAATAACATTTAAAAAGTTTGGAAGTGGGAAGTTAAAACACAGCCACGACTATATTCCATCGTAAACACTGGAAAAGGAGGTTGAATTCACGGCTGCAGATATATTTAGCTGATGGTCAGCAAGGAAACTTTCTTTCTACAAATGCAAGAAACACCACCAAACTTTATTTGCACGATGAAGCAGTAGCCCTTTGTTTTGAACTTACTTCTGGTCGACCGAGTTACACCTGGAGTCTGCGAGTGACGGGCAGGTGGAGGAAGGGGTCAGTGTGCTGCTGCTGAAGCTGGAGACCGATGCATCGCGACCGATGGGGGAGTTGACATCCGACAGCTGAAACACACAGCAAATGTCAGCAGCCTTCCTCTGTTGCTCAACCCTGACACAGCTAAAAATGTCAAACGTACACCGAGGCAGGTTCCAACCCAAAACGTCACCTGTCCCATGTTCTCCAGAGACACTGCTTGACAGCCCCCCCACCCCCCCCCCCCACCCCAACCCAACCCCCGCAAGTTACTCCAGCACTTTGCGTCTTTCTTTGTAAACCAGCCTCTGCAGTTCATTGTCTTCAAACACACATTTGCTTTGGTGCACAGCAGATCCCAGCCATCTCAAGAAGGCAGAGTTAATTTGCAATCCTCAAATGTCTCTGCATTCTCCCAAAAGGCAAGGAATATTCTTGGTAAATAATATCTTGGCTACAGAATAATATTACTCAATTGGTGGAAATGTTGAAATATCCAATTCCTTGATTTATCTGCAGATGTGAGCACATGCAACTTTTTCAATGGAGTAACAGGAATCTACACTGCTTAACAGGGGAGCAGTACTACTTTGGGAGTAGCCAAAAGACATGTTCAAAGATAAAGATATTCTATACAAGGTGATGGGCATATCCATCCATCCATCTACCCATCTATCCACTGACATTCCTACCATTCATTCATTCGTTTGTATGCCCGCCCACTTCTTTCTTTTTTTTGGGAGGTGGTGAGGTCTGTACAAAATATTTTAAAGATCTCACAAAGGTATTGAGATAAGTAGGATTTATTACATCCGGCAGAATATTGTAGAATATTCAACAACTTGAGATGGACTTTCATCACACTGTTCTAGAATGCAACAAACTCAAATACTCGTCCTCTACATGAACTGATTTGTCAGACATCCTATTTTCTGAAATTTTCCTATTTTCAAAACCAACAGCAATTTCCTTTTCATTTTTATGCCACAATAAAATATACGGGTTTGGAAATTGCATCCCACATAGTCACGTTTTTGTGTGCTTTCTGATGCAGTTTCAATGAAAAATAATAAATGCAATTAAAACTCGGAGTCAGTGGTGCAAGTGAGGCAAGGATTAGGCCACCTGAATGATGCACACTGTTGGATATGGTTCCACTTGTCCTCCCTTCACCTGTTAGTTCAACATGCACACGGAAATGCCACGCACATGCACGTATATACCACAAACACACACGGAGCACTGCATGCACATGGGTACCGCACGCATTGAGTGCATGAATCTGTGTGTGGTGTCCATGCATGTAGTGTGAACACGGTGTTCTGTGCGTGTGGCGTCAATTGTGCGTGCGGGTGGTGTGTGTGTGTGTGTGTGTGTGTGTGTGTGTGTGTGTGTGTGTGTGTGTGTGTGTGTGTGTGTGTGTGTGTGTGTGTGTGTGTGTGTGTGTGTGTGTGTGTAACTAACAGCTGGAGGACGTGTACAAACTGCCTCAAAAAGGGTGGCAGCATCATCAAGGACCCACACCATCCTGACCACACTCATCTCCCCGCTACCTTCAGGTAGAAGGTACAGGAACCTGAAATCTGCAACATCCAGGTTCAGGAATACTTCCCCACAGCCATCAGGCTATTAAACTCAACTCAAACAAAACTCTGAACATTAATAGCCCAATGCACTTTATCTGTTTGTTTATTTATTTATGTGTGTGTACATATATTCAATGGTATATGGACACACTGATCTTTTCTGTATTTATGCCTACTATATTCTGTTGTGCACCTCCCATTGTCCTATCTGGGACACAAGACAATAAACTATCTTGAATCCAACCCTGTGCATCTTTCCGGTGACAAAAACCATTCCCACCCTCTAACAACCTACTCTCCCCTCCATCTATCACCCCCACCCCCCGTGCAGTTACAGATCTGAACCAACTCTCTCTGCCAGGAGCAGCCAGCAATGAGAGATGCCCCCCTTGCCTGCTCCAGCCACCAAAACCATCTCCTCAATCATCCCTTTATCCGGAGGCCTGCTCGCTATAAGATTAACCTGCCGTGGGCATTCCGAGCCAGACTCAAGCCTGAGGATTTATCCAGACCCAACCATAGGCATTGGCAGGAATCAAAAACTAGTTGCGTCGTGACTGATCAAAACCAAGGGACATTAGGAGAATCGAGGGATGCACCTCATTTAGTTTAGTGCAGAGCTACAGCGCGGAAATAGGCCCTTCGTCCCACCGAGTCCATGCCAGCCCGTGATCATCTGTGGAAGTCCCAAAAACTGTTGGAGGTGTTTATTCATACATTAGTTCAAGTTGCCAGCTAGCGTCT
Source organism: Okamejei kenojei (assembly GCA_035221665.1). Lineage (NCBI taxonomy): Eukaryota > Metazoa > Chordata > Chondrichthyes > Rajiformes > Rajidae > Okamejei > Okamejei kenojei. The sequence continues at coordinate 7,457,685 of CM069162.1, forward strand.
GCCATTAACATATTAACTGTCAGCTCCACTATACCCTGGTTCTCACAGACTCCCCATTAACACCTTCATTGACGTTACCTTTGTTGCATTCAGACCCGAGAAGTTGCGACTTTTGTACAATGTAAGTGTAAACACAATACCTGTAATTAACATATCAATCTGCCTCATATCTGCACTTCCTCATCTTTTTGTGTATAAATGTCCTGCTGTACTGAGTTGTGATCACAGCCTTTGACTGAGACACTTCTTCTCTTGTGCAAGCAAAACTCACTGCTGATGGTTAATCTAATCGTTCCTTGAGTCTTATTAAATGGTTAACTTGGTCACATCCCGCACACTAGCACTTTCCTACACACACTAGGGACAACTTACCATTTTACCAAGCCAATTTGCCTACAAACCTGTACGTCCTGGGAGGAAACTGGAGTTCCGGAAGAAAACCCAGCAGGTCACGGGGAGACCGTACAAACTCTGTACAGACAGCACCTGTAGTCAGGATTGAACCCGGGTCTCTGGTGCTGTGAGGCAGCAACTCCACCGCTGCACCACCGTGCCGTCTCATCTCTGGAGAACATGTTGCCTAACCCACTGACTTATGCCAGAAGTTTGTATCTTTGTGTAAACCAGCGTCTGCGGTTCCTTGCTTCCACAAGGTGAGCTGGTGCTTACCTTACTGTCACTGATGCTGCTGCAGACTTGGTTCAGTTCCTTGTTAAACGTGTGCGTTAGAAGTCGCAGGCACTGAAACAGAGAGATTATTGCACATCAACACCAAGCTAACTGGGAATAAAACAGGTCCACGTTACTGATAAGCACAGAATACTTGGCTAAGGACTCAGAGCATCAATAATTATTTTTTGCTATCTGCAAACTGAGAAGCTGCTAAAGTGCATTCAGACCTACAACCGAGATTATTCTGAGCTATCGGAGCAGAGACATGCATTCACTTTCAGAACAAACGTATTTGTGGATGAAACACAAACTAACACAAGTTGCATATTGTTTTTATAAAGCACTGCTAAAAAATGCAGTGGCTAACTCCTCAATTTCTTTTGTAATGTTGTTATTGTATCTACTTTCAGAGCATCACCAGTCAGCTCTGGTCATATGGGTTCAAATCCCGGAGCACAAATATCGAGGCTGGTGCCTCAGTGCAAGGCTCAAATAGTGCAGCAATGCCAGGGGTAAGGTGGGAGGGGCAAAGTTTAGATGTGCAGGGCAAGTGTTATTTTACACAGAGGGTGGTGAGTGCCTGGAATAAGCTGCCAGAGGTGATGGTGGAGGCAGATACAATAGTGGTGCTTAAGAGAGTTTTGGATAGGCACATGGATATGGAGGGATAAAAACATAGAAATTAGGTGCAGGAGCAGGCCATTTGGCCCTTCGAGCCTGCACCACCATTCAATATGATCATGGCTGATCATCCAACTCAATATCCTGTACCTGCCTTCTCTCCATACCCTCTGATCCCTTCAGCCACAAGGGCCACATCCAACTCCCTCTTAAATATGGCCAACAAACTGGCCTCAACTACCTTCTGTGGCAGAGAATTCCACATATTCACCACTCTCTGTGTGATAAACGATTTTCTCATCTCGGTCCTAAAAGACTTCCCCCTTATCCTGGACTTCCCCAACATCGGGAACAATCTTCCTGCATCTAGCCTGTCCAACCCCTTAAGAATTTTGTAAGTCTCTATGAGATCACCCCTCAATCTTCTAAATTCCAGTGAGTACAAGCTGAGTCTATCCAGTCTTTCTTCATATGGAAGTCCTGCCATCCCAGGAATCAGTCTGGTGAACCTTCTCTGTACTCCCTCTATGGCAAGAATGTTCCTCAGATTAGGAGATCAAAACTGTACGCAGTACTCCAGGTGTGGCCTCACCAAGACCCTGTACAACTGCAGTAGAACCTCCCTGCTCTTGTACTCAAATCCTTTTGCTATGAATGCCAACATACCATTCGCTTTCTTCACAGCCTGCTGCACCTGTATGCCTACTTTCAATGACTGGTGTACCATGACACTCAGATCTCGCTGCATCTCCCCTTTTCCTAATCGGTCACCATTCAAATAATAGTCTACCTTCCTGTTTTTGCCACCAAAGTGGATAACCTCACATTTATCCACATTATACTGCATCTGCCATGCATTTGCCCACTCACCCAGTCTATCCAAGTCATCTTGCAGTCTCCAAGCATCCTCCTCACAGCTAACACTGCCCCCCAGCTTCGTGTCATCCGCAATCTTCGAGATGTTGCATTTAATTCCCTCGTCCAAATCATTAATGTATATTGTAAATAGCTGGGGTCCCAGCACCGAGCCTTGCGGCACCCCACTAGTCACTGCCTGCCATCCTGAAAAGGACCCGTTTACTCCTATTCTTTGCTTCCTGTCTGCCAGCCAGTTCTCTATCCACATCAATACTGAACCACCAATACCGTGTGCTTTAAGTTTGTAATCTATCATGTGCAGGTAAGTTGGACTAGGCATCATATGCAGCACAGGCATTGCGGGCCGAAGGGTCTATTCCTGTGCTGTGTTTCATATAAGAGCATTAAATGTCTGTCTTCTCAGGGACAGGTAAAGATCTCCATTACGTCACCTCCAAGAGGAGCAAGGGGGATCTAACCTTCGTGTCTGGACCAGAGAGAAATGGTGCGGGGGAGAGAGAAGAACTTTGCCTTCCATCACAGTGAGGAGGAGATTCACTGTGATGGATGTTTGTGTGAATTGAATTGTTTGTATGTTTTTTTTAATGAATTGCTCTGTATGGTTTGTAGAAACAGAATTTCGTTCGAGCCTCTCTGAGGTTCGACTGACAAGTAATAAAATCTATCTAATGGACCAATTTTGAATCCCTCGCTCAACATCATTAAATCATATTATCTGGTCATTATCTTATTTGTAATAAAAATGAACTGCAGATGCTGGTTCATACCAAAGATAGACACAAAGTGCTGGAGTAATTCAGCGGGCCAGGCAGCATCTCTGGAGAAAATGGATAGGAGACGTGTTGGGTCAGGACCCTTCTTCAGACTGTTTGTTGGGGCGACAATTGGTCGGAAGGAGGATTGTAGCCCCTACAATCACTCTGAACGAGGGGTCCCGACCTATCCAGTCTGCCAGATGCTGCCTGACCCACCGAGTTACTCCAGCGCTTTGTATCGACCATCCCGTTTGTTATTTTGCGTGGTGACCTGGGGCATCCTGTGGGGAACAGCGAAGGCAACGATTGTTTGGGAACTCGTCTCGTTCTTTCTCTTGAGGGGGGGGGGGGGGAGGTCATCACGGTGCCGTACCTTGGTCGCCAGCTCCTTCTCACGGTCCACCAGGCTCTGGATGTCCGAAGAGTCGTACCCACTGCTCTCACTGGGGGTGACGACGCTCTCGAAGGTGGTGGTGGATATCTGGGAGGAGATGCTGGTGGAGGTGCTGAGCGTGCCACTGCTCAAACTGGGAGAGATGGAGTCGCAGAGAGACTTGGGCAGCGCTTCACCCAGCTTCTCCCTCAGCAGCAGGAGATGGCGAGTCCGCTCAACCTGGGCAAATGGGAACGGAGGTAAAAAATCTGCACTGACAATAGACAATAGGTGCAGGAGTAGGCCATTTGGCCCTTCGAGCCAGCACCGCCATTCAATGTGATCATGGCTGATCATCCCCAATCAGTACCCCGTTCCTGCCTTCTCCCCTGACTCCACTATTTTTAAGAGCCCTATCTAGCTCTCTCTTGAAAGCATCCACCGCCCTCTGAGGCAGAGAATTCCACAGACTCACAACTCTCTGTGAGAAAAGGTGTTTCCTCGTCTCCGATCTAAATGGCTTACTCCTTATTCTTAATCTGTGGCCCCTGGTTCTGGAACTGTGGCCCCTGGTTCTGGAACTGTGGCCCCTGGTTCTGGAACTGTGGCCCCTGGTTCTGGAACTGTGGCCCCTGGTTCTGGAACTGTGGCCCCTGGTTCTGGAACTGTGGCCCCTGGTTCTGGAACTGTGGCCCCTGGTTCTGGAACTGTGGCCCCTGGTTCTGGAACTGTGGCCCCTGGTTCTGGAACTGTGGCCCCTGGTTCTGTACGGACAGAACTGGAAATCTGGAGCATGTCGGTCAATGGATTCAGGGTCTTTATCTAGCTGGTGGGACCGACCAACGACCAATGCAAAATGCTTTCAATCAATCCGGAATTCTCTCCTGAAACCCACTGCATGCAAGTTACATATTTTCAGCTTACCCCTTTTTCCAATTTATTCCAATTTTATGGTGCTGTTCATCCTGAGGAATAGCACGGTAGTACAGAGGGTAGTGCACTACCCATGGACTTGGGTTCATCCCGACCTGGGGTGCAGTGTTTGTGGAGTTTGCACGTTCTCTCTGTGACCTGTTGGCTTCCCCCCAATGCACTGGAATGGGTTGGTGGGTTTAATGACAACTGTAAATTACCCCTTTGATTCATCTCGACCAAACATTGAACAAGTGAACTACTATAATTTCCCTCTGTGGTGACAGAACTCTACAGGTCCCTAGAATTACTAAGGTCCCCCTCCTCTGGCCCAGAGTTCCATATCACACTGATCTGACTGCCCAACATTGACTCCATCTACACTTGACACGACCTTGGAAAAGCGGCCAACATTATCAAAGACTTGTCTCACCCCGGTAATTTCTTCTTCTCTCCGCTCCTGTCTGGCAGGAGGTGCAGAAGCTTGAAAGCGCGCACCACCAGACTCAGGAACAGCTTCTTCCCCTGTCTTATCAGGCTTCTGAGTGGTACTACCATAACCTGGGGTACTGTTCTCAATGCACCTCTACCCCATTGCGAACATTAGACTTTGTCTGTGGAACTGTTGCACTTCAATGCTGAGAACATAGAAACATAGACAATAGCTGCAGGAGGAGGCCATTCGGCCCTTCGAGCCAGCACCGCCATTCATTGTGATCATGGCTGATCCTCCGCTATCAATAACCCGTGCCTGCCTTCTCCCCGTATGCCTTGACTCCACTAGCCCCTAGAGCTCTATCCATCCAGTGATTTGGTCTCCAATGCCCTCTGTGGCAGGGAATTCCATAAATTCACAACTCTCTGGGTGAAAAAGTTTTTTCTCACCTCAGTCTTAAATGACTCCCCTTTATTCTAAGACTGTGGCCCCTGGTTCTGGACTCGCCCAACAATGGGAACATTTTTCCTGCATCTAGCTTGTCCAGTCCTTTTATAATTTTATGCTTCTATAAGATCCCCCCTCATCCTTCTAAACTCCAGTGAATACAAGCCTAGTCTTTTCAATCTTTCCTCATATGACAGTCCGGCCATCCCAGGGATCAATCTCGTGAACCTACGCTGCACTGCCTCAATCACAAGGATGTCCTTCCTCAAATTAGGAGACCAAAACTGTACACAATACTCCAGATGTGGTCTCACCAGAGCCCTATACAACTGCAGAAGAACCTCTTTACTCCTATACTGAAATCCTCTTGTTATGAAGGCCAACATTCCATTAGCTTTCTTCACTGCCTGTTGTACCTCCACCAACTTTCAGTGACTGGTGCACAAGGACACCCAGGTCTCGCTGTACCTCCCCCCTTACCTAACCTAACCCCATTGAGATAATAATCTGCCCCCTTGTTTTTGCCGCCAAAGTGGATAACCTCACATTTATCTATATTCTGCACTCTGTGTCTTCCCCTTTGCTCTACCTATTGTACTCGAGTTTTGACTTGCTTGTATTTATATGTGGTATATCTGATCGATTGGATAACATATAAAACAAAGCTTTACGATACTGTCCCACTTGGCGATTTTGTTCAAAGGATTTTGAACATTTCAAAATCCAGCGGCGACAAAAAATGTCGCGACACTTGAAAAAACACCGCGTGTTATACGTCATCACGCCGCAACTTTTTCGGTGACCTGATACGTCAGGCAATGATGCCGGCAGTCGCCAAAAAAAAAAAAATCGGCATGTGGGACAGGCCCCTTACACTGCACCTCAGTACATGTGACAATAATAAGCCTAAAACTCAGTATGTGTGTCTATAATAAACCTATACCCATCCCCAATACTGGGCCGCAGACCTCCCCAGATCTTCAGACCTGGGAATCAGACCTCTCAGATCCCCAGTACAGAAGATCAGACCTCCCTAGATCCGCAGTACCAGAACGCAGACCACCCCCAAGCCTGGGCTAAGGCAGTTTGAACATTACCTCATGCAGGATGTCCAGTTTTTCCAGCTCCCACTGGTGTTCCAGGATGAGGCTGTCCCCACGGGGCCTCCAGCCGGCCAGATTCTCCTCTCCTCTCACGTAGGCAACCGAGGTATCCAAAATCTTTCTTCGTCTTCTTTGCATCCCTGGAACATATCAGTTAATTATTCCACCCAGTGGTCCAGTCTACATGAACACCACACTTGTTGCTTTGAGAAGAGTTTTCAGACACACCACTGCCACAGAATTGAAAACATTTTTTCTATATTCAACCATAAATGTCCCGAGTTGCTTTGCATTTGGGAGTGGGGTGCATGGTTCCTGAAAGCAGCAAATCAAGTGGTCAGGGTGGTGAAGGAAGCATTCGACATGCTTGCCTTCAATGAGAATGATATTGAGCACATAGAGAGCTTGCTGACCGGTTGCATCGTGGCTTGGTTCGGCAACTTTAACGCCCTGGAGAGGAAAAGACTACAAAAAGTAGTAAGCACTGCCCAGTCCATCATCGGCTCTGACCTTCCTTCCATCGAGGGGATCTATCGCAGTCGCTGCCTCAAAAAAGCTGGCAGTATCATCAAGGACCCACACCACCCTGGCCACACACTCATCTCCCCGCTACCTTCAGGTAGAAGGTACAGGAGCCTGAAGACTGCAACGACCAGGTTAAGGAATAGCTACTTCCCCACAGCCATCAGGCTATTAAAACTGGCTCGGACAAAACTCTGATAAATAATAACCCATTATCTGTTATTTGCACTTTATTAGTTTATTTATTCATGTATATATTTATGTATATATTTATTCATGTATATATTTATATATGGTATATGGACACACTGATCTGTTTTGTAGTAAATGCCTTCTATGTTCTGTGTGCTGATGCAAAGCTAGAATGTCATTGTCCTATCAGGGACACATGACAATAAACTCACTTGAACTTGAACATAGGTTGGGAGGTCATGATGCAGCTGTACAGTCATTGATGAGACTGTGTGCAGTTCTGTTGGCACAGCGACGGGATGTCATTACATTGGAAAGGGTGCAGAATAAATTCACCAAGATGTTATCTGGGGTTGCAGGTTGGAGAGGCTGGGACATTTCTTCTTTGGAGAGTTGGAGACTGAAGTGTGTCACTTATTAACAAGGACACGAGGAACATGGATAAAGTGAATGCTCAATATTTTCTCTCCTAAGGATAAGAGGACTCTAAAACTCGAGAACATTGGGTTAAGGTAAGCGGGGTGAGATTAAAGAGGGACAACCTTTTCACACAGAAGGTCGTCCATATCTGGAATGAGCTGCCAGAGGAAACTATACAAGTGGATACAATGATGGCTTTTAAAAGACATTTGGACAGCAGTGTGAATGGGAAGGGTTTAGGGGACTAGGAGCCAAATGCAGGCAAATGGAACTGGCCCATGAACCTGGTCAGCATGGATAATGTGGGCTGAGGGGCCTGTTTCCATGCTGTACAGCTCTATGACTCAATTTAACGAAGCGTTACATGCAGAGGCAAGGTGACACAGCTGGCAGAGGCCTTCCATCAATGTACAGTGACCTGGGTTCAAACCTGACTGCTGGTCTGCACATTCTCTCCTCAATGCGCAGTCCACACATTCTCCCTTGTTATCAGGCAACTCAACCATCCTACCAACTGCTAGAGAGCAGTCCTGAGCTTCTATCTTCCTCAGTGGAGACCCTCAGTCTATCTTTGATCACACTTTACCTTGCACTAAACGTTAATCCCGTTATCATGTATCTGTACACTGTGGATTGTAATCTTGCATTGTCTTTCCTCCGACTAGCTTGGACGCAACAGCTTTTCACTGTACCTCGGTACACGTAACTAGAAACACTACCCCCGCCCCCCCGTGCGCTGCCCGCACATTCTTCCCGTGACTGAGTGGGCTTCCTCCCACATCCCACAGGGGGGATGGGATCTCACTTGGCATGTCGGTGGGCGATGGAATCTTGATGGGAAAGTTTGGAGAATAAAGTCGGGTCAGTCTATGCGAGCGCTTGGAGAGTGGAAGGGGATATTTTAGTTGAATCAAGGACATAACATGGACTGCAATAGTTTGAGGTGATGATTGAGGATCTGTGGGATGTGGGTCTGGTGCAGACAAACGGGACTGGAATAGATGAGCATTTCCGTGCTACGTGGCTCCATGGCTCACCTATCCTTTCATGGCAACTGGCAAAGTGCTAAAAATGCTGGCTGTGCCTGTGATTCCCTTGTGATGAGAAAAGACACATGTAAACCCAAGCATGTGTTGGAAGGAACGGCAGATGTTGGTTTATACTGAAGATCGACACAAAACACTGGAGGAACTCAGCGGGTCAGGCAGCATCTCTAGAGAAAAGGAATAGGTGACGTTTCAGGTCCTTCAGAACGATGGGGGGGGGAAATCGGAGGCGAGAAAAGCCCAAAAAAGTCTAGCCCTGATTTGTTCTGGCCTTATCTTGCCTCCTTGCCTCCTTCTCCCACCCCCCCTCCCCCTTCTAGCTTGAAGAAGGGTTCCTACCTGAAATGTCACCTATTCCTTTTCTCCAGATGTTGCCTGACTCACTGAGTTACTCCAGCATTTTGTGTCTGTCTTCAGTAAACCCAAGCAGTTTGATCATGTGGAGGCTCCAACCAAAGCTGTGTGCATTTTAATACCACAGAGCAGTAATCTGCTTAACTAAAATGAGGAATCTTGCACTTACCAGGGCTCCCTGTGTCTGACATTTTACAGAGACTGAGCTCATACACCCCACTTATTCGGTTACTGAAATAAAACAAGGAAAAACAGCTTGTTAGTTTTGTTTGCATCCTTACTGTCTGCCTGCACAATCTACAGCATTTTACATTTGCAACCACAATTCATTTTTATCAGGAATAGCTTACGTCCATTTACATATGTGTAAAATTCTCAAGTAAAGTGGCACGGTGGCGCAGCGGTAGAGCTGCTGCCGTACGGCGCCAGAGACCCGGGTTCGATCCTGACTACACGAGCTGTCTGCACAGAATTTGCACATTCCCCACATAACCACATGGGTTATCCCACTGGTGCTCCGGTTTCCTCCCACACTCCAAAGACCTGTGCGTTTGGCTTTGGTAAAATTGTAAATTGTCCCTAGTGTGTTGTGTGTGCCAATGTAACTAGTCGCCGTGGCCTCGGTGGGCAGAAGAGCCTGTTTCTGCGCGCTTTATCTCTAAACTCCAAACTAAAGCGATCGATAACAGTTCTCCCATTCCAATTTACTAACGGAAGCACTTTTAAACCCCATTTTGATTTTGAGCGTACCAGTCGGGTGTCTTTGCATAGCCACTGCCAAACAGGTTACGCAGGGAACGTGGAGGCGAGATCTTGGCATCCCGGGAGTAGAAGACCATGCAGATATCTTTGGTGATCACCGCTGGCTGAATGCAATGGTCCAGCTGCAAGTTGAAAGGGTGCAGAAAATCATTACAATCAGGAGTGCAGCCAAAATACTGTAATCTCAAAGTCTGATACAAGTGCCTCCAAAACATCGTTCCACCGAAGTCAATAGCACTCAGTGCCAGAAGTGGAACAATACCATCACATATCCACCCAACCTTACACATGCTTTCATTTCACTCCAGCCGTCAGGAAGGTGCTTGGAGCCTGAAAACCCAGACCACCAGGCTTAAGGATAGCTTCGTCCCAACAACCATCAAGCTCTTTGACACTTCACAACATAAACCTCAGCAACTGTAAACTTCTAAGGACCGTCTTTGGTCGCCATGAGCAGTTTGTTTTTTGCGCTAGTTATCACTGTTGTTAATGACTGAATTTAAAAAAAAATTATATTTTCTGTGTGTATTGCATTTGCGGCCCTATTAAGCTGTTGCAAGTAAGAACTTAATTGTTCCGTTCTCTTTACACATGACAGTGACACACTCTTGACACAGCCATCATTTGTGTTGTGCATTGAGTCTAACCTGGTAATATGTGTGTCTGCATTGAAACAGAGATGCTCTGCTTGTAAATGGGGTGGAGATCAAGCCTAAACCCCATCTCCAACCTCCACACAAAGGCATCTGGGGATAAGCACCAACATAATCCCAAACTAATAAAAACATGTACTTCGCATAAGCCACTGAACTAGGGGTAAGAGGTACTGTACGGGTGGCCATACTAAACAAATAATAAATCAAATACCAATATTGTCACTTTTGTTACAAATATGAACCATCCTACCACAACTAGAGAGCAGTCCTGAACTCCCTTTATCATTTATCCGTACACTGTGAATGGCTCAAATGTAACCATGTATTGTCTTTCCGCTGGCTGGTTAGCTTTTCACTGTACCGCAGTACACGTGACAATAAACTAAACTACTCAAATCTCATTTAACATACAATTTTCTTGTCCCCACTGGAGTTAAACATGCTGTCTCCTTTGTACCAGGTGTGGACTCCTATACATCGGTGAGACCAAACGTAGACTGGGCAATCGTGTCGCTGAATACCCTCCATTGTCAGAGTGAGGCCAAATGCAAATTGGAGGAACAGCACCTCATATTTCGCATGGGCAGCTTACAACCCAGTGGCATGAATACATTCCTATAACTTCAGGTAACACTTGCTCACTCTCAGGTCCCCACTCTCTCTGTCCCTCCCCCACCCTAGTCATTGTCGCCTTCATTGTCTGCAATCCGTTTTCACCTCGTCCACAGGTAACAATGGCCTGTTTCCTTTACCATCGTTACTTATTTGTGCTACATCTCTCTGCTTCACTGCCTATACCTCTCGATTCCCTTTCCCCCGACTCTCAGTCTGAAGAAGGGTCTCGATCCAAAACATCACCTATTCCTATTCTCCAGAGATGCTGTCTGACTGGCTGAGTTACTCAAGTTTTTTGTGTCTATCTTTGGAGTTAAACATTGGCAGTGGACTTCATCTGATCGCCCTTGATTTGTGTTCAACTATTCCTTGTCCCCGGACCTTTCTTGCATTTACACAGATGTAAAACAAGGCTGAGTTGAAGCAGCAACCAGTGCAGAGTTTAGAAGCAGCTGAGCAGACAAACCTCCAGGTATGCTGAAAGGGTCATGTAGATCCTTTCTCCGTATGGAGTCACGCGGTTCAGAAGGAGGGAATTGTGCAACGAGCTGTCCCAAACGGCCTCGAACCTATAAAAACTTCTGAGGGGAACAAAGATAATGATAGGAAAAGTGAGTTTTATTAGTGAAGAAATACCTTACACAGAAACATAAGGGCCCGTCACACTTACACGATTTTTTGCGGCGACTTGCCAGCCGGCAGCAGGTCGCCGAAAATGTTCAACGTGTTGAAAATCCAGCGGCGACCAGAACAAGGTACGGCTCCTTGAGGGGCTACTCACGACCATACAGGCGTCATCCCGCGACATGTCGACACGTGGCACCTGTATAGTCATGAGTGGTCGCCCAAAGAGTCGTACCTTTTTCTGGTTGCCGCTGGATTTTCAACATTTTGAACATTTTCGGTGACCTGCTGCGACTATGACGGGTGCCGGCAAGTCACCCAAAAAAAATGGCATAAGTGGAACAGGCCCTTTACAGTTACAGTGCTAGGTATGAATTTATTTTACACGAAATACGAATTCAGTTACAAACGTGAAAGGCATTTAACAAGTTAGAGTATTCTTGGGTGCAAGAAGATACCTAAACATATCTTTGAACTGCAGTTGAAAACACTTGGCAAACTTATTATTTTTTTAAAACATGGACACTCTGCATGATAACATTTCTTGGTTTAAATATATTTATTTGTACTGGGAATGCAACTGTGTGGAGCCAACATAATCAAGGACATTTATACCCCAATCATCAACTTTTCTCTCTCTACTGTCAGACTAAAGATACAAAATCTTATAAGTACGTACCACCAGATTTAGGAACAGCTTTTTCTCCTGTGTTATCAAACTACTGAACGGTCCTCTCATAAACTAAGGGTATAGTCTCAATCTTCCAACCTACCTCGTGTACACCCTTGCACTTTTATAATCTGCATTCTCTCTGTAACTGTAATAGTATAATGCTGAAACACTACATTCTGCACTGTGGAATTTTTCTCTTTGCATTAACTGTGGTATCGGTATTACAGCTTGATTGTACTCAAGTGTAGGAAAGAACTGCAGCTGCTGGTTTAAATCTGAAGAAGGGTCTCGACCTGAAACGTCACCCATTCCTTCTCTCCAGAGATGTTGCCTGTCCCGCTGAGTTATTCCAGCATTTTGATTGTACCATGCTATGATTTGAATAGATGGTACGCAAAGTTTTTCCCTGTGTCTTGGTAAACGTGACGATCATAAACAAATTCCGATGCGTGTCTTACTGCGGATCTATTGCCTTATCATTATGTTCTGTGGAGGCTTTCTTTGGCAAGGTAGACAAAAATGCTGGAGGAACTCAGTGGGTGAGGTAGCATCTACGGAGCGAAGGAGTAGGCGGCTTTTCAGGTCGAGACCCTTCTTCAGGCGGGGTGCTCTCCACACTATTCATCAGAACAAGGAACAGGATAGTTCATTGTCCTTCTGATGGAGAAATCTAGGTGTTGGGACTAATAATTCAACCTCATGCCCCTGTGTTGAGGAGAATTCCAACAATCTGAGGCTACACCAATATAAAAGTTCAACTTCTCTCCCAATTCCGCCGCTCCTATTTTCCCAAATAAATCATTACAAATGCTTATTGCAAGCACTCTCGCTATTTAAATAATTAAATACTGATGATTTAAAAGGACAATTCTAGCAAACTGAGTGAAGCATTCAAACACTATCTCTCATATTCTCCACTGTAACCTTTTCTCCATAATTTTCTGATCATTATAATCAGTTTAGAGATACAACATGGCAACAGGCCCTTTGGCCTACACTGATCGTTGATCACCCGTTCACGCTAGTTCTATGTTATCCCACTTTCTCATCCACTCCCTACACACTAGGAGGAAACCTAGGCCACATAACCTACAAACCATAATGTTCGTGATGAGTGTTTAATTCAGAGACGGATAACTTCAAGGCTGACTCTGCCTCAGAGGGTTGTGCATAACTAGTCATAGTGTCCATTCAAAGATCAGACTGATGGACATTTGCATAGGGAAATTTGCACGAATATGGTCTTAGAGCAGGCAGATGGCCCTGAGACACAAAATATTGTCTGGAATGACAGAGCAGTCATGAGAGGCTAGTGGCTTATCTCTGCTCCCTTTTATCACTTTAATTCTCCAGGTTTTAGTTATAGGAAGGATGTCAACAAAATAGAGAGAGTACAGAGGAGATTTACTAGAATGTTGCCAGGGTTCCAGCAACTATGTTACAGAGAAAGGTTGAACAAGTTAGGTCTTTATTCTTTGGAGCGCAGAAGGTTAAGGGGGGACTTGATTGAGGTCTTTAAAATGATGAAAGGGATAGACAGAGTTGACGTGGATAAGCTTTTCCCATTGAGGGTAGGGAAGATTCAAACAAGAGGGCATGACATGAGAATTAAGGGACAGAAGTTTAGGGGTAACGTGAGGGGGAACTTCTTTACTCAGAGGGTGGTGGCTGTGTGGAATGAGCTTCCAGCAGAGGTGGTGGAGGCAGGATCGATTTTAACATTTAAAAGTAAAGTGGATAGGTATATGGACGTGAAGGGAATGGAGGGGTATGGTCTGAGTGCAGGTAGATGGGACTAGGGGAAAACAAATGGTCGGCACGGACTGGAAGGGCCGAGAGGGCCTGTCTCCGTGCTGTAATTGTTATATGGTTATATGGTTTGGTGGTCACTTCTTTGCTTTATTGATTGATCTGTTGCTTGAAAGATCCAGCATGGAAACAGGCCCTTCAGCCCATCATGTCCGTGCTGACCATCAAGCACCCGTTCACTTTAGTTCCGTTATTTGCAGTCTCGTGTCTCCATTATAGGACTGATCGAAAGAGACGGCTCGGTAACAGGCCCTTCGGCCCACTATGTCCATGCCGACCATCGATGAACTAGTTCACTAGTTTAATCTAGTGAACTAGTTAACTGGATTTACTAGTTCACACTAGTTGTGTTAATCCACTTTCTCATTCACTCCATTCACAACATGGTCAATTTACAGAAGCTGATTAATCTACAAATCTACACATCACATTATTTTGTTGGTCACTTTCCTTTGATTAACTGTTCCCGCTTTCAAATGTGTGTCCTGAAGATAATTTCCTATTATGATTCTCATGGTTCGATGAACAGGAAGCCCAAATAGGACATTTATGGTCCAAGGTTTATTCACGGGCCAGAATAATCAGGAACTGTCTCTCAGTGTATATAATCTTGTCAGGCTGCTGCTGAGAGCTTTGCCTCAATCGCTATCCTGGTGTGAGGTTGTCCACTTTTACACACATCATGGCTTTGGTTTCTGCCCGTAGGGGCTCCGAGACAACTTGCAAAGAGCAAACCCCGCAACTGCCCACCTCAACCCCACTCCCCGCGACCCAAGATTCTACTTTCAAGTCAAGTCTCTTTTATTTATATAGCACATTTATAAAATAACTCTCGTTGGCCAAAGTGCTTTACATTGGTGTAAGAATAGTATAACGAACAACAGTGGTTCATAGATTAAATACAAACATCACTACATACATATAGCCCTCGCTCAGAGGACCTTTCAGAGCGCCTTTCCTCCACCCTGCCCCAAAACCAGCAGCTTCCCAAACCACAATCGCGTAAAAAGACCAATCGAGGATAGATAATAAAGACCTAATTTCCTCAGCAGAGAAGCCAACAAGGGAACATGGATTACAACGACAACCGATTACTCACATAGAGAAAGCACCAGATGGACAGACAGTGAGAGAAGACAAGAGTATATATATTGCACCTTGATGACCGCTTAAAGTGCCTTTAAGACTATGAAGACAGAAATTACTGGAGAGATGACTAAAGGTTAGGTCAAGTAATTCAAAAGATCAGTTGACCAACGATACCCAAAAGACCCATTAAATTAGTTTCACGTCCCCACTCTCTCTTCAGAATCCCATAATTATTTTCCAAGAGGATACCTAATTTGCTTTTGAATGGCAAGTATCGAATCCGCTTCCATCGCTCATTCCCGGAGGCAATGCCTTGCCCAATCATCGTTATTCTTTGTGTAACCAGGGCAATTATCTGCTGGTTAGATCACTGGATGATTCCCCTGGAGACTGCTCATGAAAGGTAAACAACATGATGTGTGAGGTGACATCATTTGTACCACTGAAGGAAAGGAAAAGGTGACGTTTCCTTATTGCTTCTTCAGACACCTTTTATCCAGAAGGTAGACAAAAGCGCTGGAGAAGCTCAGCGGGTGCAGCAGCATCTATGGTGCGAAGGAAATAGGCAACGTTTCGGGCTGAAACCCGGAAGGGTTTCGGCCCGAAACGTTGCCTATTTCCTTCAGGGTTTCGGCCCGAAACGTTGCCTATTTCCTTCGCTCCATAGATGCTGCTGCACCCACTGAGTTTCTCCAGCACTTTTGTCTACCTTCGATTTTTCCAGCATCTGCAGTTCCTTCTTAAACCTTTTCTCTGAGTCAAGGGACTGTTGCTCTGAGTCAAGGGCCTGTCCCACTGTACGAGGTAATTCAAGAGTTCTCCCGAGTTTCACCTGATTCGAACTCGGAGAATTACGGTAATGGCCGCTCGTAGGTGCTCGGGGCTCTCGTGGACATTTTTCAACATGTTGAAAAATCTTCACGAGTCTTCACGAGCTTACCGCATTTCCCCGAGTACCTGCCATTAGCATTACGAGCCGCTAAGAGACGTCCCGAGCCCCGACGTACCCGCTACGTACATTCTACGTGCTTACCATGAGTTTGATTTTTTTTTAAACTCGGGAGAGCTCTTGAATTACCTCGTACAGTGGGACAGGCCCTTTACTCCAGCATTTTGTGTTTAATTTTGGTGTAAACAGGCATCTGCAGTTCCTTCTTACACATTTGTATCACTGTTGGCTTTGTCCATTTTTGTGATACTCTTACGAATTGAGCCATTTCATGAATTCACAATCCAACCGACATGAAAAGTATAAACATAACAATGACATTTAGCAAAAAAAGGTGATTTAAGAAATAAAATTTGGTGGGGGGGGGGGGGGGGGGGAGGGGACTATCATTTAATATATTCAGAATGCTTGCACACACCCATTTTCTTGACAATCGTTTGTGTTAAAACAAGATCCTAATGGAAATATTATTTTCAAGGTGACTAATCGCTTTTAAACAATGAGTTTTCCAATGAAATACCCCGACCCAATCTTTCTTTCCTATGCTTCACCAGTCACCATATTTTGTTCTCCTTCGTACACTCATCTCCCATCCCCGAGTCCCTTTATTCCCCCCTTTTCCCCTCCCCCTTTCACCCATATCCCTCTCACCAGCTTTACATTTTACTGCTCTTCTCATCTGACCCCTTTTGTTTCCTTTCACCTTTGTCACTTCACTCATCTGCTAATCAAGCCCCATCATCTGCTAACCATGCCCTCCCCAGATGTTGCCTAATCTGCTGAGTTCCTCCAGCAGTTGGTATTTTGCTCAAAATTCCAGCATCTGCAGTTTCTTACAAATACAGACTTTCATTTCTTGTGCACTAGATAAATCTGATGCGAATCTCTTTCGAACTAGTTTATATATGTTGGGGACAAAATGCTGAAATGTTTCTCCGGAGATGTTTCAGGTCGTGACCCAGTCTAAGGAAACATCACCCATTCCTTTTCTTCAGAGGTGCTGTCTGACCCGCTGAGTTACTCCAGCTTTTTGTGTCTATCTGGTTTAAAACAACATCTGCAGTTCCTTCCTACAGTTTATAAATGTTTAAGGCTTGGCTGTTTTATACAAAGCATTAAATGATGAAGTATAAACTTTAAACAGTTTCATGAGCCAAACAGAGTGCTGGAGGAACACAGCAGGTCAGGCAGCATCTGTGGTGGGAATGGACAGGCAACGTTTCAGGTCGAGACCCTTCTTTAGACTCTTTATGTGGTCTGACATGAATGTTGTGATGAATACTGAAGGGGCAGGCACATTTTGTTCAGGCCACCTTGCCTTGCAGCATTCAGTCAGTTTTAGTGATATACAAGATCCAGGATACATTTATTTGTCACATGTACCAATTGGTCCAGTGAAATGTGTGGTCGCCATACAGCCATACAAATAATAAAGAACACAGAACACGATAGTTTGTAACACAGATATCCCCACACAGCGGGATCAAAGTTTCCCACTGCGAGGGAAGGCTCCAAAATTCAGTCATCCTCCTCTGTTGTCCTCCCATTGTCGGGGAGCTCCCGAACCCCTCGCTGTCGCCGCTACGGGCGGTCCGATGTTCAGGCCCGCTCGCCGGGGTGATGGAAGTCCGATGTCGGGACTGGAGGACATCCTCAGTGGCTTGGACATCCGAATTGGCCACCTCCTACCGGAGTCCGCGGCTCCCGAAGTCCACAGGCCGCGCTGGGCGGAGATTCAATGCTGGCGGCCCTCGGCAAAGGGCCCCATGACTTTGCGACGTTGAAGTCAGCGCTGCCCACTCTGGAAGTTGTACAAACCACAGCTCCGATGTAGATGCAGCGGGCCCAACACGCCTGAGCTTCCACGGCGATCCCAGGTAGGGCATTGCCCGCTCTGCGGTGCATCCAGCGCTGCCGCTGCTGCTGAAGCTCTGGTGCGGTCCCCTGCAGGAAAGGCCGCTCCAATCCAGGTAGTAGGCCGTGAGGAGGGGGGGCGAGGACGCGAGTCGGAGATTAGTCACGTCTTTGCCAGGAAGTGACTGGGAAACTCCCACTTACCCTACCCCCCTCCCCCACATAGAAACGCTAAAGAAATCTCCATAACAAACTTTTAAAACTGACTAAAAATTAAAAAGAGACAGAAAAACAGACAGTCTGTAGTCAGAGGCTGCCATCAATGCGGTGCCCCTAGTGGATATCAATGAAACAGTGAGATTGGCCAAATGTTTAATCAGTTACTCTACAAAAAAAAAATTGCCTGCCTTTCTAGCAACACTTTCTCGTGTCACGCCACAATATGAAGATCAATACTTGGATGGAAGCTATTAAGATCTAACTACATTTATTTTCCCAAAACGTTCTCTTCGTGAAGCCCTGTTCACACTGTAAAGTTTCAGGCTGACACAAGAAACTGCAGTTGCTGGAATCTTCAGGAAAGGACACAAAGTGCTGGAGTAACTCAGCGGGTCAGGCAGCATCTCTGGAGGATGTGGATAGGCGATGTTTCGAGCCAGGACCCTTTTGTTACATCTACATTTCACTCCTCTCCATTTTCAGGTGACACACTTTTGTCTCCTTTCCACTCTAGCCATGGTCACTCCCTCCAACCATCTGCCAATCAAACCCTTCTCTAGCATACCCACCTATCACTTGCCAGGTTTTGCCCCACCTCCATCTCTGGGGCGGCACGGTGGCGCAGCGCCAGAGAGCCAGGTTCGACCCTGACTACGGGTGCTGTCTGTACGGAGTTTGCATGTTCTTCCTGTGATCACGTGGGTTTTCTCCGGTGCTCTGGTTTTCTCCCACATTACTAAGTTATGCAGGTTTGTAGGTTAATTGGCTTCAGTAAATTGTAAATTGTCTCTAGTGTGTTGGACTAGAACCAATTTTGCAGGTGATCGCTGGTCGGTGTGGGCTCGTTTCCACGCTGTATCTCTAAACTAAACTCCCTTCGAGCTTTCTTCCCCCTGAAATTTGAAGGGGTCCCAACTATCTGCCTATCCATGTTCTCCAGAGGCGCTGCCTGACCCGCTGAGTTACTCCAGCACCTCATGTTTTTCATAACATAGGCAGCAGATCGTCACTATAGACTTTGCAAATACTGCTCAGTAATCAAGAGCGACCTCGTGGTCGCGTAATTTGCGTGCCAAGGACACGTAAGTGGGACAGGCCCTTAAGGCAACACAATCCCTGCAACCAAGGAATCCATTCAGTCCAGCAAGCCTGTGATGACTTAGCAATTTTTAGAGAGACTGATCCAGTCAGTCCTGTTCCTCTGCTTTCATTTTCTGCACATCATTTTTGTTCCAACACTTTGCACGTCATTCCCTTTTCCCAGTCACCGTCGGGAAATATATAGAGATAAAGATTGACTGGCAATATATATATAGAGATAAAGATTGACTGGCAATTAATTCTAAAAGGGTAAACGGTGGATATGCAATGGAAGACATTTAAAGACTGCATGGATGAACTACAAAAATTGTTCATCCCAGTTTGGCAAAAGAATAAATCAGGGAAGGTAGTGCATCCGTGGATAACAAGGGAAATCAGGGATAGTATCAAAGCAAAGGATGATGCGTACAAAGTAGCCAGAAAAAGCAGCATACCAGAGGACTGGGAGAAATTCCGAGACCAGCAGAGGAGGACAAAGGGCTTAATTTGGACAAGGAAAAATAGATTATGAAAGAAAACTGGCAGGGAACATAAAACTGACTGCAAAAGTTTTTATAGATATGTGAAGAGAAAGAGATTAGTTAAAACAAATGTAGGTCCCTTGCAGTCAGAAACAGGTGAGTTGATCATGGGGAACAAGGATATGGCGGACCAATTGAATAACTACTTTGGTTCCGTCTTCACTAAGGAAGGCATAAATAATCTGCCGGAAATAGCAGGGGACCGCAGGTCAAAGGAGGAATTGAGTGAAATCCAGGTTAGTCGGGAAGTGGTGTTGGGTAAATTGAATGGATTAAAGGCCAATAAATCCCCAGGGCCAGATAGGCTGCAACCCAGAGTATTTAAGGAAGTAGCTCCGAAATAGTGGATGATTTAGTGATAATCTTTCAAAACTCTTTAGATTCTGGAGTAGTTCCTGAGGATTGGTGGGTAGCAAATGTAACCCCTCTTTTTAAGAAGGGAGGGAGAGAGAAAAAGTGGAATTACAGACCAGTTAGTCTAACATCGGTAGTGGGGAAACTGCTAGAGTCAGTTATTAAAGATGGGATAGCAGCACATTTGGAAAGTGGTGAAATCATTGGACAAAGTCAACATGGATTTACGAAAGGTAAATCATGTCTGACGAATCTTGTGGAATTTTTCGAGGATGTAACTAGTAGCGTGGATAGGGGAGAACCAGTGGATGTGGTGTATCTGGATTTCCAGAAGGCTGTCGACAAAGTCCCACATAAGAGATTAGTATACAAACTTAAAGCATACGGCATTGAAGGTTCAGTATTGATGTGGATAGAGAACTGGCTGGCAAACAGGAAGCAAAGAGTAGGAATAAACGGGTCCTTTTCAGGATGGCAGGCAGTGACTAGTGGGGTACCGCAAGGCTCAGTGCTGGGACCCCAGCTATTTACAATATATATTAATGATCTGGATGAGGGAATTGAAGGCAATATCTCCAAGTTTGCAGATGACACTAAGCTGGGGGGCAGTGTTAGCTGTGAGAAGGATGTTAGGAGACTGCAAGGTGACTTGGATAGGCTGGGTGAGTGGGCAAATGTTTGGCAGATGCAGTATAATGTGGATAAATGTGAGGTTATCCACTTTGGTGGCAAAAACAGGAAAGCAGACTATTATCTAAATGGTGGCCGATTAGGAAAAGGGGAGATGCAGCGAGACCTGGGTGTCATGGTACACCAGTCATTGAAAGTAGGCATGCAGGTGCAGCAGGCAGTGAAGAAAGCGAATGGTATATTAGCTTTCATAGCAAAAGGATTTGAGTATAGGAGCAGGGAGGTTCTACTTCAGTTGTTTACAGGGTCTTGGTGAGACCACACCTGGAGTATTGCGTACAGTTCTGGTCTCCAATTCTGAGGAAGGACATTGGTGCCATAAAGGGAGTGCAGAGAAGGTTCACCAGACTGATTCCTGGGATGTCAGGACTGTCTTATGAAGAAAGTTGTTTATATTCTCTAGAATATAGGAGATTGCGAGGGGATCTTATAGAAACTTACAAAATTCTTAAGGGGTTGGACAGGCTAGATGCAGGAAGATTGTTCCCGATGTTGGGGAAGTCCAGGACAAGGGATCACAGCTTAAGGATAATGGGGAAAATCCTTTAAGACCGAGATGAGAAAGACTTTTTTCACACAGAGAGTGGTGAGTCTCTGGAACTCTCTGCCACAGAGGGTAGTTGAGGCCAGTTCATTGGCTATATTTAAGAGTGAGTTAGATGTGGCCCTTGAGGCTAAGGGGATCAGGGGGTATGGAGAGAAGGCAGGTACAGGATACTGAGTTGGATGATCAGCCATGATCATATTGAATGGCGGTGCAGGCTCGAAGGGCCGAATGGCCTACTCCTGCACCTAATTTCTATGTTTCTATGTTAAAGCTCTGTCAAGGTATGGGAATTCCCAACGTAAATCCATATCCCAACCTTGTAAATGCTCTTCTATCCCTTTTAAACAAAACATCTTTTCTGTTCCCACCTCAAACCAACTAGCACCTTCTCATGGAGAAACAAGGAACTGCAGATGCTGGTTTACAAAAAGATGACAAAGTGCTGAAGTAACTCAGGGGGGTCTCCGTCTTCTGAATTCACACCCCAGAACTGCCATTTGAAGGGAGCTTTCCACCCGAAAGCTCTGAAATTAATCCCCAGTCACATCCTGCACACATAAATGCTGAAAATCTTTGACTGCATATCTGACTTGAACTTTGGATATTATTTCAAGTAAGTAAGTTTATTGGCCAAGTATTCACATACAAGGAATTTGCCTTGGTGCTCCGCCCACAAGTAACAACAGGACATACAGTGACAGTTACGGGTATTTAAGGGATTCATGCAACAATTAGAGCTTGTACAAAAGTAGACAAAGTGCTGGGACACCTGTATCCACCCATCACTCACTAGGCTTTGTCCTGCCCCACCTCTCATCAAGCATCCCCCCCCCCCCATCCCACCCACTACAATCAGTCTGAAGAAGGATCCCGACTCAAAACGTGAACTATCCATGTTCTCCAGAGATGCTGCCTGACCCAGCCGAGTTACTCCAGCACCCCATGTCTTTTTCTTGTATTAACTAGCGTCTGCAGTTCCTCGCGACTCTAACAATTAGATTTTGCTCTTTATACACTTGAAACTGAAAACCTTTGCCAAATTATTCCATGGCTCCTGCACCAATATAATCGCAGTCATTCCTCGAATTACAAAGCCACCTTCTTGGAAAACATTTTGTTACAAGAAATTGACAGAGCTGGCTGGGCAAACTACTTCATGGGCATTTCAGTAAGGTTATTCCAAGGCTCAGCGAGGGGTTCGCTGTTTGAATGGAATTGAAATGAAAGAGACAGCATGAAAACAGGCCCTTCAGCGTTATAACGTTTTATAAAATCATATTTTTTTAATTATTCAACCAACCTAATTATCTTAAAGATTATTACATTGTAGCATTATATTGAAAATGCAGACAACTAAAAACGTACCTTTTTGTTGAGTTCTGTTATTAAACTGAACATCAGTGTTAAAAATGTTTTTTAACAATAATTTTTTGAGTTACTGCTATATTTTGAAAATTGCTTTCAGTCATAGCTGTTAGTGCTCAGGGGTGGAAACTCTGGCCCTGCAAGTTGGGCTCAAAGAGGATTGACAGACATGAATTGCAGACTTCATCGTTAAATACCATCTATCCAGTCCATCACACGGAACAGACTTCCCACCATTGACTCCATCTACACTTCACACTGCCTCAGAATGCAGACAACATAATCAAACACTTCTTCTCCCTGATTCCACTTTGCAGAAGGTACGGAGGTTTGAAAGCACGCACCTCCAGACCCCGAAACAGCTTCTACCCCACACGTTCATAAGTCATAGGAGTAGAATTGAGCTTACGGCCCATCCAGTCTACTCCGCCATTCAATCATGGCTGATCTATCTTTTCCTCTCAACCACATTCTACTGCCTTCTCCCCAAAACACCGTTAATAATCAAGAATCTGTCAAATTGCATCTTAAAAATACCGACTGACTTGGCCTCCACAGCCGTCAGTTGCAATGAATTCTACAGATTCACCACCCTCTGACTAATCTGACTCTGAAATTCCTTCTCATCTCCTTTCTAAAGGTACGTCCTTTTATTCTGAGGCTGTGCCCTCTGGTCCTAGACTCTCCTACTAGTGGAAACATCCACTCTATCCAGGCCTTTCATTATTCGGTTAGTTTTAATGAGATCCCCCTCATCCTTCCAAACTCAGTCATCAGGTTTCTGAACGGTCCTTCAACAAGCTAGGGTACTGTACTATTCACCTCTATCCCATTGTGAACATTGGACTTTGTGTATGAAACTGGTGCATTCCAATGTTGGGAACTCTATTCTGCACTCTGTATCTTCCCTTTTGCTCTAGCTATTGTGTTTGAGTTTGGTGTTTGTTTTCACGTGTGGTGTATCTGATTTTTATGACAGCTTGGTTCAGTTGACAATAATAATCCTAAACCCAAGTCTGATTAAGAGACTTTGCAGGAACAGTTGATACTTGACCATTAAGTGGAGCATTCCAGGAGATCTACACTGAGCACGCATGGCAACGGACCAAGGGAGTGTTAGAGGATGCAGTGTAAAGATGCAGGAGCTGTTTCTTGGGTGAGGGTTTTGCTGGCATGCCCAACCCCGACTCAGTGCTGCGACTGGAAGTGATGCTCATGCAACACCTACTTTTCATTAACTTTGTTTATACCACAGGCAGTCTTGATTTGAACCTTTTACAATAGAAAGTGGAGTAAAGATTCAGATCTCTCGTCGGCCAACACCACCCCACACCCTCATCTCTGGTAACTGACCTCTCTCCAGTATAAATAACTCCAGAAAATATTGATATTGCTGCTGTTGGAATAACTTGGGCAAGCACAACCTGTACAATATTTCATTGCCACACAGCTCGATTTAAATCCTTGATCTCTCTTCCTCGGATCTTATACAGAAGGTATCTAGAGATCATTTCTCCAGCTAGTAGTGCCTCAGAGGCAAAGCCCTCCCACCAATGGTACCATTGAGTCCCCCCTATCCCCTTTAAGCATGTGGCCTTGCTAGTCTTGTCAGCACCAACACTTGTACTCAGCATCACCTCGGCTTGACAAAGGATTTCACACTAAGCATCATGAAATCTCAACCTTAGACTTTAGAGATTCAGCGCAGAAACGGGCCCTTTGGCCCACTGAGTCTGTGCGCACCAGCAATCACCTTGTACAATGACACTACCCTACACACTAGGGACTATGTTACAACTTACCAATGCCAATTAACCTACAAACCTGCGCGTCTTTACAACGTAGGAGGAAATCGGACCACCCGGAGAAAGCCCATGTGGTCACTGGGAGAACACACAAAGTCTGTACAGGCGGCACCCGCAGTCAGGTATGAAGCCAGATCTCTGGCACCGTACGGCAGCAACTCTACCACTGCACCACCGTGCACTGACAAAGGATCGCCCATTTAAGGCGGAAGATTAATTTTGTCTTTCAGGGGGCTGAGAATGTTTTGGATTGACCCACCTCAGAGGGCTGTAGATGCTGAGTCTTTCAGTAGATTCAAGGCTGAGGCAGATTTTTGGGTTACCGATGACTCAAGGGTTGAGTGGATAGGACAAGACAGTGCTGAGGCCATTTCAAATCAGCCACTTTCTTATTGAATGACAGAGAAGGTGTGAGGCTCCTCTGACCAATTCCTGCCTTATTTGTTCTTCATTTTTTTTAATGAACTTGTTGGTATTTCTCATCAAGCTAATTCTATATGACTATCAATATACAGTGGAAATAGTTGCCTGTACCCTGTTAATAGTAATATACACCAATAGTGATCAATAACGATACCAGCAAATGATCTTCTGCATTTAATTAATTCCACCAGGAGTATTTGTTTAGCCAACCAATGGGTGGTACAGTGGCACAGCTGGTGCCTCACAGCATCAGAGACTTGAGTTGATCCTGACCTTGGGTGCTGTCTGTGTGGAGTTTGCATGTTCTCCCTGTGACCACGTGGGTTTTCTCCGGGTGATCCGGTTTCCTCCCACAGTCCAAAGAAGTGCAGGTTTGTAGATTAATTGGCCTCTGTAAATTGCTCTTAGTGAGTAGGGAGTGGATGAGAAAGTTGGACAACACAGTGTGAATGAGTGATCGATGGCCAGCATGGACTGGGTGGGCTGAAGGGCCTTTTTCCATGCTGTAAACTAAAACTAAATTAAAAACTACTGTCTCGACCGTTGCATTCATAAGCTGCGTGGAACTGAAGATTAGCTCCTGAACTTTCAGACCACTGAGGAGGTTTTGGACTTCTGACACAAAGCCATGCCCATGGACTAAAACTTTTCCCCAATTATTCCTGTGCCTGTGATATAAAGACAAGCTGGGTACAACACTAACGAATGAATACATAAAGAGCAAAGGTAAATTAACAACAAAATAAAGAGATGAAGCTCTAATCTAATCAACAAGCAGCAATGAAAAACGCAAAATACCTAGGTAAATCCAAATCAAGAAATAGCCTGCAAAATACAAGAAGCATCATTAGTAGCAACGGAGGAAGATAGATGGAAACAACACAGTTTATGCACATCAGGGGGAAAAACAGCCAGCCACAAGCGATAAAAGAAATTGGAAAAAAAAGTCAAGCCTTTTCATCAATACAAAATTAGTCCTGGATATCAGTTCATGCTACTGCTTGAATCCGGAACAGTTTGAAGTGAGACCATGACATGAATTCAACATTTGAACCCAACAATAGGCAGAATGGAGAAGAAAGCAGAGTGGCTCTGTTAATGAAGGACAGTATCACTGCAGAGTTGTAGAATGATATTGGCTCAGGAGCTCAAGATGTAGTAATGAGTAGATTGAGTTTGGGTGGAAACAAAATATAGCAAGGTTAAGAAGTCACTGGTGGACACGATGAGATTGCAACATGGAGTTATGAGTTGCTGCCTTACAGTGCCAGAGATCTGGGTTCGATCCCGACTGTGGGTCTTGTCTGTACGTTCTCCCTGTGACCTGCGTGGGTTTTCTCCGAGATCTCTGATTTCCTCCCACACTCCAAAGATGTACAGGTTTGTAGGTTAATTGGCTTGGTATAATTGTAACTTGACCCTAGTGTGTGTAGGATAGCATTAGTGCGCAGGGATCGCTGGTCGGCCCGGACTCGATGGGCTGAAGAACTAAAGAGTGACTAACGTAAACATGGTTGATATCTATCAATACATTGATCGGAAAGTCAAACTGGCAAGATATATTTGAGGAAGAGTTTATGAATATACTTGGCATGGTTGCTGAGGGCAACATGCTGAGTCACCAACAGGAGAGCAGGCAGTCCTCGTACAGGGCAATGAAACTGGATTCATTAATGACCCCATGGTATAGGATCCCCAAAGGCAGGGGGATTATTGGATGCTAACTTTTGCATTAACCTGTTGCCACACTCAGAAAGATTGACATTAATAAAACCACAGATCGCAGTCATCTTCATCAGCGTGACTTTGATAGCTGGTCTTTAACAGACATAACATCTTTAACAGATACAGGAAAAATGGAACAGTAGATAAAAGATAAATTTAAACAAAAAGTTGCTCCAGAAACATGAAAAGATCTGCGAACAGTCAATCAGGACCTATTGATCAAACTCTCCTATTGATCAAACTCTCCATGGCACAACAGCCATTCCGTGCCAGGACCTTACTTCAGGTACCCATCTAATAAGGCATGTTACTTTCATATGGGTGAGAGAATTGGATCTCAAGATGTCCAATAACTCCAGATAACAACAGACGACACGTGCATACCTGTGAGCATCATTTGAAGATTTGATATGCTTTGCAGAAATAATATTCAAAGATAAAACGGCATCAACAGCAGCTTCATCCACCTTGGGTTTATTCCTGATGCGTCCTGGGAAAACAGAGGGAAGCACGTTACTGGGATTGTCAGAATTTCTAGATTTGGGAATTTCCATTTTGTCCCTTCATGTGTGAAGTCAAACGGATGCACTTTGTGGAAAAGAGAGAGATACAGCAGGAAAACAGGCCCGTCAGCTCTCCAGGTCCAAGCTGACCATCGCTCACCTGCTTACAATGATTCAGTGTCAACTCACTTTTACATCCACTCCCTACACACTAGGGGCAATTCTTTCCGAGGCCAATTAACTTACATGCCCGTATGTCTTTGGGATGTGGGTAGAAACCCGAGAACCCAGAGGAAACCCATGCAGTCACAGGGAGAACATGCAAACTCCAAACAGAGAGCACCCAAGGTCAGGATCGAACCGTCTCTGGCGCTGTGAGGCAGCGGGTTACCAGTGCACTGCTGTGCCACACTAAAAATCACAGCCATTCGTGAATTTAGTTAATCTAAATTGAGGTAACAAATTCCTTGCTATTATTAAGGATCTAAACATAATTATTTACAGTCTTTCTGTCAGTCAATCGAGAAAAACAGTCGCGATGCTGGGGAAAATTGGCACAAAAAGATCAAAGAAGCAGAGTGTGTAAAATCAAACGAGATGTGAACGAAACAAACTTAAATTGTTATCAAAACTCTCCAATTAAACTCACCGACAACCAGCTCTCGAACGTCCTTCCAGTGAAGTTCACTGCCCTTCTCATGCACGATAGTGACCGTAATCCTGCGCTGAATTCCCTGTCGGAATCAAAACGTACAGTTCATGCTGTGTCAGCCGTGCTTATTTACGGCAATCTCACACCAGTGTCGGAGGTCCAAGCCGAGAGTTAGGCCTTGGGTTCTGGATCAAGCCTGACCCTTAACCACGGCACTCAAAGGCTATGAATGCCTTCTCTCTAAAGGCTCCCGTGAACTTTCCAAATAGGAGAGAGGGTGTCCAGTCCGATATCTCTACCTCCACCAATATCAACAAATCACCTTGGTGCTAATTAAACAGTTCTAAAATTGCAGTCTAAAAATCGATTGATTGAAAAACATTGGCATGGGAACGGGCCCTTTATCCGACTGAATCCATGCCATTGATCACCCGTTCACTCTCAGTCCACATGATCTCACTTTCTCATCCGCTCCCGACACACTCGGGACGATTTACAGAGGCCAATTACCCTACAAATCTGCGCATCTTTTTGAGTGTGGGAGGAAACCTGATCACCCGGTGGAAACCCACGCGATCACATTCAGAACGTATAAACTCCACACAGACAGCAACCAAGATCAGGATCGAACACGGGTCTCTGGCTCTTCCAACTGCGCCATTGTTCCGCAAAATCATTAGTAAATCTCATGACAGTGCAAGAGTGTCTATAATGTTGATACAAACACAATATTGTGTTAACACTTCAGACTGTCCTTCACTGATGGGTAACCTTGACGACACCACACACAAGCCTGCTCTCTCTTCAAACAGCATGTCTATTCATAATTTTAGCATCACGGGTGCTGTGGGTACAATGTCACAGTATGACCGGGATGGAGTTGAATGAATGCTTTTAATCCCTCTGGAAGTCGAACCGTTGTTGAATGAACGCATCCGGCAGCAATTGCACTTAAAAGGAAAGCACATTACTGGAAGTCTACATCGTATCACGAAATAGTGGGCTTAAGGGTTTCTAATAAAACTGAATACAGAATATGGTCTCCATTTATTGAATTTTTGAAAGGGTAATAAATTGGTCCGGCACGGGACCCTGACTGAAGCTTGAACCCAGGATTAGATGAATGGTTATGTTTTATAATCTACAGACCTATCTCCAAAGGTGTATTATTGGTAACTTATTCTATTCTTTTTTATTGTTTTTTTCTTTCTTTTCTTCCTATCTATTAAAAAAATAAATAAACAAATAGAAGCAGAGTTAATATGCAATTAATAAATGAGGACCCTTACTACTTTTATAGCTGGAACCCCATCTATTAACAATATGTAACTGATAAACAAAATGTGTTTTGATTATATGTATATGCTTCTAATAAAAATATTATTTAAAAAAATAATAATAAATAAATAAAAATATGAACATTGTGATAAAGCGCCAATTATAACCATTCTTTAATCACTGTCAGTTATTAACCTGGTGCCCGGTCAATATTTCTGTCTCAATCGACATCACCAAAAATAGTGTAGAAACAAAGAACTGCAGATGCTGGTTTATACCAATGATAGACACAAAGTGCTGGAGTAACTCAGTGGGATCCTTTCGTCCCAACACGAAACCTCACCCATCCTTTTTCTCCAAAGATGCTGCTTGACCTGCTGAGTTACTCCAGTACTTTGTGTCTATTTTTCCCACAAAATAGCCTTATTGACCATTCTCCGATTACCCTTTGTGGAAGCTTACAATACACAAATTATCTGTCGCATTTTCTCCATTTCAAGAACGATTCAATAAACCTCAATTTTAAAAGAAAATTTGATCTAAAAAGGCATAAGCACTGTGATTAAAACTAAACGCAGAAATGTTGGACAAACTCAGCCATTCTGGCAGTAAGTGTGGAAAGAGATACGTGTGAACGTATCAGGTTAGGGACCATTCCTCAGAATTGGGGACCTCTCCTCTGACCTGAAACGAAAACTGCTTCTCCTTTCCACAGATGCTGATGAACTGGCTGAGTTCTTCCACTATTTCGGGTTTTGGTTCAGAGTCCAGCACCTACAGTTCTATTTGTATTTCCAAAAAAATTGGATCTTCTTTGAGGGCTAGTCGACGGGCACGACACAAGGAATAATTCCCATCACTCCTCCGTCAGACTGCTGTGGAATTTGTTTCTATACAAGATGGTAGACGGGCTTGGATTATCATGTCATCTGATAATATGAAGTTGATCTGCCTTGTGTAATTGTTCTGGCGTAGGCTATTAGCAGTTAGGAGTTATCAGACAAGATGTCTATGTTAAACTTTCATTAGAGTACCGAAGACTGACACAAAATGCTGGAGTAACTCAGCGGGACAGGCAGCATCTCTGGAGAGAAGGAATGGGTGACGTTTCGGGTCGAGACCTTTCTTCAGACTGATTAGGGATAAGGAGTACAATGGTTAAATGACTGGATTACCAATGACATATCTAGATCTGGCAAAGCTAAGGTGCTACCTACTAAACCACAGCCTACATTGGTGAACTGAGACAACAGGGGAACCTGAGATCTATACCACCGGGACGCCCCAGAACAGGAGGGGCGTGGGAACATCAACTTCTACTCCAAATCAGGCGCTGTCCCAGCTTGAAAGTCTTTCACCATCCCATCTCTGCTGCAGGTCCCAGATCCTGAAGTTCCTTTGGTATTCCGAGAACAAGTACTCCAAACACAAGGCGTAGCTATGGGCACACGCATGGGCCCCAGCTACGCTTGCCTCTTTGTTGGGTACGTCGAACAATCCTTGTTCTCGGCGTACCAGGGCCCCATCCCCGACCTCTACCTCCGTTACATCGACGACTGCTTTGGTGTCACCTCCTGCACCCACACACAACTGACTGACTTCATTCATTTCACCACCAACTTCCATCCGGCACTGAAATACACTTGGACCATTTCCGATATTTCCCTACCATTCCTTGACCTCACCATCTCTATTGCAGGTGATACACTCCTGACCGACATCAATTACAAACCCACTGACTCCCACAGCTACCTGGACTACTCTTCCTCCCACCCTGCTTCCTGTAAGGACTCCATCCCCTATTCCCAATTCCTCCGTCTACGCCGCATCTGCTCCCAGGATGAGGTGTTCCACACCAGGTCATCACAAATGGCCTCATTCTTCAGAGAACGGGGATTCCCCTCCCCCACTATTGATGAGGCTCGCACCAGGGTCTCCTCCATACCCAGCAACACTGCCCTCTCTCCCCATTCCCCCACCCGCAAACAGGGCAGAGTCCCCCTGGTCCTCACCTTTCACCCCACCAGCCGGCAAATACAACAGATAGTCCTCCGCCAGTTTCGCCACCTCCAACGTGACCCCTCCACCCGCCACATCTTCCCATCTCCCCCCCTGACTGCCTTCCGCAAAGACCGCTCCCTCCGCAACTCCCTTGTCAATTCTTCCCTCCCCTCCCGCTCTACCCTTCCCCGGGCACTTTCCCTTGCAACCGCAAGAAATGCAACACTTGTCCCTTCACCTCCCCCCTCCACTCCTTTCAGGGACCCAAGCAGTGCTTCCAGGTCCGACAGAGGTTCACCTGCACCTCCTCCATCCTCATCTACTGCATCCGCTGCTCCAGATGCCAGATGATCTATATCGGTGAGACCAAGCGGAGGCTTGGCGATCGTTTCGCCGAACACCTCCGCTCGGTCCGCAAAAACCAACCCGACCTCCCGGTGGCTCAGCACTTCAACTCCCCCTCCCATTCCACATCCGACCTCTCAGTCCTGGGCCTCCTCCACGGCCAGAGTGAGCAACACCGCAAGTTGGAGGAACAGCTCCTCATATTCCGCTTGGGGAGTCTGCATCCTTTGGGCTTGAACATTGAATTTTCTCAATTCTGTTAACCCTTGCTGTCTCCTCCCCTTCCCACCTCTCCCTCAGCCCTCGGGCCCTGGCATTCCCTCTCTCTATCTCCCTCCCCCCACCCTAGTCGCACTAGCTTCTCATTTTCACACCACAAGCAGCTTACAATGGCTTGTTCCCTTTATCATCGATACTTTTTTTGCATATCTTTCATTCATTGTTCCTTATCTCTCCACATCACCGTCTATATCTCTCGTTTCCCTGATCCCTGACCAGTCTGAAGAAGGGTCTCGACCCGAAACGTCGCCTATCTCCTTCGCTCCTTAGATGCTGCTGCACCCGCTGAGTTTCTCCAGCTTTTTGTGTACCCTCGATTCTCCAGCATCTGCAGTTCCTTCTTCAACAGATATACTTAATAGATTGGAAACAATAAGATAGCGACATCTCATAGTAACTAACTTAGAAATAATGGGTCCCAATATCTTAATTTCTCCTGGGACCTCAAAAAAGGTGGAAGAGCAGATTAATACTCTGGTAACAAAGGATAACTACAGACCTGGGTTAATTTAGAAAATACCCAAGTGATGAGGCTTTATCATCAGAGGCATGAGGGGAATGAGTTAGTTAACTAGTAGAGTTTAATTATCAATGGTGGAGCCGTTAGATCATTAATCTAAGATGTCATTTAACTATCGTACTCCATTGAAAGTTTAACATAGTAAACAATAGACATCTTGTCTGATAACTCTTAACTGATAATAACCTGTGCCAAAACAACTTCAGATTATAGACAATAGGCGATAGGTGCAGGAGTAGGCCATTCGGCCCTTCGAGCCAGCACCGCCATTCAATGTGATCATGGTTGATCATCCCCGTTCCTGCCTTCTCCCCATATCCCTAGACTCCGCTATCTTTAAGAGTTAAGTTATCAGTTAAGAGTTATCAAACAAGAATAAAAGAGATGAGATTATCCAAAACATTTACCTGGTGAAGCAGGTAAGTGCCTTGACAGGGCATCCCTCCACTGTGGTCCACAACTGCAGCGATGTACCTGTAGAGAGAGGAAATATTCATCAATGTAGGCACAGCCTAATGGATAAAATCTAAATAAAACACTCTGGGCAGCACAGTGGAGCAGCAGTAGAGTTGGTGCCAACTGTGGCAGAGACCAGAGTTCGATCTTAACCACGGGTGCTGTCTGTACGGAGTAGTACATTCACTGTGATCTACAGGAACTGTTTCCCCCCCCACTCCAAACTCGTACAGGTTTGCAGGTTAATTGGCTTGGTAAAATTGTAAGTTTTCCCTTGTGTGCAGGATAGTGCTAGTGTGCAGGGATTGCTGGTCAGCACGGACTGGGTGGGCTGAAGGGCCTGTTTCCGTGCTGAATCTCTGAACTAAACTCAACCTAATCAACTTGTACAAGCAAAATCCTGCATGGTTTTATGAAATGATTATAGTTTTAACTATTTTTCTTATCAAAAAGCCTTACTGATGAAAAATATATACTCAAGGGTCCCGACCCAAAACGTCGCCTATGCATCTTCTCTTGAGATGCGGCCTGACTTGCTGAGTTACTCCAGCACTTTGTGTCTTTTTTTGTAAACCAACACTTGCATTTCCTGGTTTCTATTTTCTGAAAATATATACATGGTTGGCGCAGACATTGTGGGCTGAAGGGCCTATTCCATATGGGATAAGTCCTTACTCTTTCATCATAATGTGGCTGCTCTCTCTTTGAGTCTCTTCCTTCTTTTGATCACCTACAGCAATTTCCACACTGAGATATCTCAAAACATATAGTTATTGATGTGTTTTCATAACCAAAGCCAGGCAAGAATTTATGAGG
Source organism: Okamejei kenojei (assembly GCA_035221665.1). Classification (NCBI taxonomy): domain Eukaryota; kingdom Metazoa; phylum Chordata; class Chondrichthyes; order Rajiformes; family Rajidae; genus Okamejei; species Okamejei kenojei. The sequence continues at coordinate 7,491,048 of CM069162.1, forward strand.
TTTACCCAGGACAACTTTTGGTTTAGTTTAGAAGAAATAGCACGCAAACAGGCCCTTTGGCCCACCGAGTCTGCATCCCCGCACACCAACACTATCCTACACACACTAGGGATAATTCACAATTTTACCAAAGCCAATTAACTTACAAAACCGTACGTCTTTGGGGCGTGGGTGCAAAATGGAGCAGCCGGAGAAAACCCACGCAGGTCACAGGGAGAATGTACAAACTCGGTACAGGCAGCACCCGCAGTCAGGATCGAACCCGGCTCTCTGGCGCTGCAAGGCAGCGTCTCTACCGATGCACCACCGTGCCCTCATGCACACACCCAGCGTTTTGAGAAAAGCTTTTGTAAACTGCCTGACCGTTGGCAGCATTGATCAGATAAACAAACATTGCCATTTATCGACTTACTCTCCTGTCGGCTCCAGCTCGCTGATCTCAAACCAGACGAGGAGGTCGTACTTGCTAACGCATTGCCCCCGGCTGGGCTTGCTCACGGCATTCACCTTGGTGGCTGGAACTGAAGCAGGAAAACACGTCAACACATTCAGGTGCAGCCATTTATTCACTCACTTTCTCGGAAGCAGTGGTCGATAAAATATAAAGCAATCAATTCCAATTTCCAATTATGTTTCCTTTCATTTATAATTTCTGGTCTGCTCAGCAGGTGCCAGTAGACTCAGTAGACTAGTTTAGTTAACGTCACCCAGACTTCACTGCATTAGCAATACGCGACACAGGCAAGTTCACAAGTTATCAGAGTAGAATTAGGCCATTCGGCCCATCGAGTCTACTCCACCATTCAATTATGGCTGATCTCTGCATCCCAATCCCATTTCCTTGCCTTCTCCCCATAACCCTTGACACTCATTCTAATCAAGACAAAGTCTGCATCATTTCACCCTACTACCCATTGCCCTTCTGCAGCTTCTCGGTTATTTACCACACCAACAGGTTCAGGAACAGCTAAGGGCCTGTCCCACTGGGCCATTTTGCCGGCGTCAATACAGTGTCGCCAAAAGATTTTGAACAGTTCAAAATCCAGTGGCGACAAAAAAAAGTTGCGACACTTGAAAAAAGCACCGCACATCACCGCCGCGTCATACGTCATCACGCCGCGTATTTTTCGGTGACCGAAACGTCAGTCAATGATGCCGGCAGTCGCCAAAAAAAATGGCCAAGTGAGACAGGCCCTCTACTTTCCTACAACTTGACTCGACTTGCAAAAACGTAATCCTCCAAAAACTGGCAAAACACCACCTCATATTCAGCTTTGGTAGTTTACAACCCCATGAAATTAACATTGAATTCTCCAATTTTTAGTAACTAACCTAAGCCCCACCCTTATTTTGTCTCCCTCCCCTCCTTTTTCGCCCAGTCTCTTCCCTGTGCCCCACCTAGACTTGCATCCATTTCTCCCCTCCTCTCCCCTACAACCTACATTCTGGCTTCACAATCCGCACCTCTTCGATCTTTACCTCACACCTTTTGTCTCTTCATCTCTGATCTTTGCCTGACCAATTGTCCATCAATCCCCCCCCCCCCCCTCCCTTTGTATCCACCTGTCACTTTTGTAGGAAGGAACTGCGTATGCTGGTTTAAAGTGAAGATAAAGACACAAAATGCTGGAGTAACTCAGAGGGACAGGCAGCATCTCTGGAGAGAAGGAATGGGTGACGTCTCGGGGAGAGTTTCTGAAGAAGGGTCTCGACCAGAAACGTCACCCATTCCTTCTCTCCGGAGATGCTCCCTGTCCCGCTGAGTTACTCCAACATTTGTTTTGTCATCTTCGGTGTAACCCAGCATTTGCAGTTGCTCCCTAGCCGGGCTTGTAGTATTGACAATTCCATGAGGTGTTAAGGGAGGTGATAAGTAGTCATAAGAAAGTGGCCTGAGATCTGTGCCCATGGCTGGAAAACAGTGGGTGAAGGACAAAGCCTGGCAAGTTATACGTAATATTAGCATCATTCTTCTTTGATTAAAATGCAGTTTTACATCTAAGAAATATGCAATTTTAGAAAAAGGAAAATACAAAAAAATTTATTTTTTCCACCATGGCAAACTTTGGACATACATACTTTTAAATGCAGGTATACACAAGTGGGGAGAGCAGGGAAGGAGCAGAATAATTCTCACATATATCTACATTGTGCAACGCACACCAATCACCAAAGCTCGTATATTTGATCATACATAAAATAATAAACATTTTTGCTTAAGGAAGTCAAATGTGAGAAGGCAGGAGAGAGAGAGAGAAAAATAAATCAACCACGATCGAATGGCAGAGTGGACGAGATGGTCCGAATGGCCTAATTCTGCGTCTTATGGTCTATTCTTGGGGGAGGAATTTGACTTTGGAACCATGCTATGTTTGGGGAATTACACAAAGGAAAAGCCATTAACAATGCTTTTAGAGCTAATCAGAAAGAAGATTTTATTCATTGGTTCAAAATTAACGCTGGCTGCTATATTTTAGAGTTAGGTTAAACCTACCGATAAACGAGATCACCTTGCACTTCCAAGGAAGTTCTTTACTAAAACAAAAACTTGCTGATGATTTACAAAAGGCAAACAGCTGATTGAGAGTAGGAGAATGTTCAGCTAGCACAGGACGGCATTCAGCAAGGTTAACCCCGTGACAGCAATCCTGAAGCAAACCGTTAATTTAGCCATCAAATAGGTTTCTTCCAAATAATTATTTATGAATTTAAATATTACCTGAATAGTATCATTTTTTTAAATGCAAAGCAAGGCAAGGACTATTTTTAGGACCAACTGTTATGTCAAGGGCCATGTATCATAATAATTTATTGTATCACTCTTTAATATATATTTATTCTCGTGCTGCTGCGTTAATGTGCCTGTAAAGCTGCAGCAAGAAGGGATTTAATTGTTCCATTCCCGTGTCTATGATAATTAAACTCGCTTGATTATATCTTAGCACAAAGGTTGCAAAAGGAAAAGCAGACAAGGCGCATCCAAAAGTTGCAATCAACGTCCCTTGGTCACCTCTACCACAATCCAGTGAGTTTCATTTCTAGATTAGGTTATTTTGCATTTTATGCTCCTTGTTCTGCAGCCAAAAAAAAATTATTGCAATTCTTGTCAAGAATCCTGGAGATTCCCAGCACTGCGTTTCACTTTGTTCCTTAAATAGTCTTCTCTTTCACGATGCAATCCAATTGCATCGTTGCAGAATGTAATTCCACTTTTAATGGTTTTCCTAATTATACACTCTATCATGCCCCCTTTATCAGTTTTTTTTGTAAGTTTGGAGATGTAGTATGGAATCAGACCCTTCGGCCAACAGTCCATGCTGGTAATTGATCACCTGTTCACACCAGTTCCATGTTATCCCACTTTCTCACCCCCCCGCCTCCCGGGGCAGATTTACAAAGGCCAATTTACCTACAAGCCCGCAAATTATTTTATCAACTGATTCATTGATTTAAAGATCGAACATGGAAACAGGCCCTTCGGCCCATCGAGTCCACGCCGATCATCGATCACCCGTTCACACCAGTTCCATCTTATCCCACTTTCTCATCCATTGTGGGCAATTTACAGTGGGCCAACTATCCTACAAACCCACACGTCTTTGGGATGTTGGAGGAAACCGGAGCACCCGAAGGAATCCCACGCAGTCACCGGGAGAGTGTGCAGACTCCACACACGCCGCACCCTAGGTCAGCATTGAACTCGGGTTCCTTGCGCTGAGAGGCAACAACGATACCAGTTGTGACACTGTGCAGCCCTTAAATGATCTTCCTAAGAACATTCCTACAATTAATCTTCCTTTGTATTTCTGAAACGGAACATTTGCTTGTCAAATTATATTTTCTTTGACCAACAGTAAGAAAAGATTTATGTTGTCATCTTATCTTTTCCAGAATCTCATGACAACAGAGATTGCTAAATTAGTTACTTTCTGATGTAACGTTTACCCCATTTAAAAACAAATAAACAGCAAATTTAGCCCTTGACTTAACATCTCGGCTTAATAAAATGTGTTGAATTTTTTGGTTCCTGATAGATCGCAACATTTCATCGTCCTACAAATTATAATTAGGAGGAAGCTGCTATTAGGAAACTAAAAATCAAGATTCACAAAGAGACACCTTAACTAATATTTCTTGACTTAAATAGATCAAACACAAAATCTGGACAGTTGAAGGTAAACTTCAAAGGAACGAATATTCTTTCAATAGAAAACCGGGAACCACGGATATTTCACTTATTTTCTACAAGAACTTTAGTGGTTGGTGGTGGTGGCGGACGAGGAGGGGATGATAATGAAATGAAACAAATGACTGGCTTAATAATGAAAGGTAAGTGAAATCTGCTCGTCAGCGCAAAAGCTGTGCTTAGTTCTTGGCCAGAGATTGCACTCATCTCTGGTTCCACCGAGTATAATGGAAGTATAATGGCAAGAAGTGTGCTGACTGTTTCTGCTGACTGGATAGCACGCAACAAAAGCTTGTCACTGTATCCCGGTACATGTGACAATAATCTAAACGGAACTGAAGTGATCAATGGTTGGCATGGACTCGATGGGTCAAAGGGCCTGTCTCCAAGCTATATCTGTAAAACTAAAACTAAATGTAGACAAGGGACACATTTTTTTACCTCTTAAATGTTGGGGCAATGAATGAACAAAATAACTAACAGTGGTAACAGGTTTTAAGCTGTAGGTTGTAAAAAGAGTGGTCACAAAGCAACCCTCTTTTTACATGGAGCAACAACGGCAATGCCTGATACACTTGGACACACCATGAGCGGACAAGTGCAGCGGGTAGAACTGCTGTCTCACAGCGCGAGAGACCCGGGTTCAATCCTGACCTCGGGTGCTGTCTGTGTGGAGTTCACACGTTCTCCCTGTGACCGCATGGGTTTCCTCCGGGCGCTCTAGTTTCCTCCCACACGCCAAAGACCTGTAGGTTTGTAAGTTACTTGGCCTCTGTAAATTGCCTCCTTGTGATGAGAAAGTTGGACAACATAGAAAATTGTGTGAACTGGTGATCAGTGATCAGCATAGTCATGGTGAGGCAAGGATGTGTTCCCATGCTGTGTTCTTCTGCAAGACTGAAACTAAACCAGGGACCAATATTTCCCCTTAAACGACAGGGCAATGAATGAACAAGATAACCAACATTGATAATAGGTTTTAAGATGTGGGTTAACTTCACACACAGGGGATTTTTCTACACACTCTTTCTACACACAGAGGTCTTATTTCACTATGGTTCACTGGCTGATCACGAAGCTGCAACTTTGCTACATCCAAAACACAAACGGGTGTGTGACAAGGACAGACTACACTAAACGGGATCCTTAGATGTCGCTAATTTGCCATGGCTCTGCACCAGTTACCAACCATGATGTTTTGGGACTTTCAGTATGTGACAGGTGGGAAGTGGATGCAAAAGGAAAGCCGGCAGCTGATCGGTGGTGTTGAAGAACGGGCCGGCAGCAGATGTAACAAACGTGTTGGCATTCTCAGACAGAGCATCAAGCAACTGCACATTGACATAGCCAGACATCAGATATCTAATCAACTCAATCTTTCGGTAATGGTCTGAAATGGAAGAGAAATCACAGGTGGTGGGTGGTGGGGGGGCAGGGGTTGTGGAAAAGGAAAAAGGCACGAACAGAAAAATATTTAACATGCAAAAATAGAAATAGAAAAATATTGAACACAAAAATAAAATTATACATGTTTTGTTGTGAAAGCTTTGAAATTAATTATAAATCTTTGCTATAGTAAACCCTAGAGATCATCATAAAATGTGCAGGTGCATGAGATTGACAGCATTACATGAATGTTAATGGTCTTTCCTTTTGGTAAGCCATGCTCAGGAAACTATTCCAATTACCGAATATCCATCTGAAAACTATGCTCTTAGTGACATCAGATGAAGACCTAATTTCTTTTTTTTTTAATGTATTAATTTTTTTGTGATGTGGCAACAAGGTGATGCAGCGGGTAGAGCTGCTGCCTCACAGCACCAGGTTCGATCCTTGGGTGCTGACTGTGTGGAGTTTGCATGTTCTCCCTGTGACCGCGCACGTTTCCTCCAGGTGCTCCTGTTTCTTCCCACATCCCCAAAGATGTACAGGTTTGTAGGTTCTGTAAATTGCCCCAACCATGTAGGGAGTGGATGAGAAAGTGGGATAACCGAGAACTAGTGGGAATGGGCGATCAACGGTAGGCGCGGACTTAGTGGGCCGAAGGACCTGTTTTCATGTAGAAACAAGGAACTGCAGATGTCGGTTTAAAAAAAAAAGAGCAAAAGCGCTGGATTCAGTGGGTCAGGCAGCATCTCTGGAGAACATGAATAGATGACGATTCAGGCTCAGATTGAAGCTGGGTCCCGAACAGAAACATCACTTATCCACGTTCTCCAGAGATGCTGCCTGACCCGCTGAGTTACTCCAGCCCTTTGAGGCTGTCTCCATGTTGTATGTCTAAACTCTAAGTGGCATCATCCCTCTCTGTCCTTGAATTGAATGGCCATTTAAAACGGGTCTGGTGCTCCACATACACCATCTTGGGCAAGGATGGATCATATTCCTTACCCGTAGGACATCACTTTAAACCAACATTCCTGTGGTTTTTATGCTCATCATTTGCAGATTATGAACAGAATTTAAATTCATCAGCTGCCATGACAGGATGAGAACCCTGCTGTTGGATTGTTGCAAAGTCTGAACTCTTTCATTGCCACGCTACCGTCAGCACCTCATCATTATATTTATTTTGAAAATTAAATGTTACACATATCTCCATTAGTTATGGAATATGAATAAAATATTGAAGACAGGGTTCGATGTTATAAAATTGAAACCACGACAGAAAGACTCTGAGATCAACAACAATAATGAACTAGAACACAGTTAATAGTTTTATTTCTTCACTGCACATCGGTGTGTGGCCCAGCACTCAACTGAGGGGTCGGAGTGAAGGTCATTAAATAGGAGATAGGAGGAAAAGTAAATAGTCAGGACTGCACCGTACAAACAAATGCCAAAGTTCTCTTCCTCTCCTACATGAGGGACAGAAAGATAAAGAAGCAGGGGATGGTGGAGACCGAGGGAAAGGAGGGGAGAAGGATAAGCAAGATGGAGAGATGGATGAGAGAAAGGGGAGGGGGTGGTGAGAGAATGAAAGGGGAAGGAAAAATGTGAGAAAAATAAATGTTCAATGTCGGCATTGAAGATTGCCCGTCCAATCAGCTGAATGCTTTTATTTGTATCTGAGAAGTTGTTGTTAAAGTGGCCATAAAATATTGGCGGTGAGGGCACATTCAATTGTGGGGTTTCGGAGGCAAGTGGATATGCAAGGAATTGAGAGGTCTGGTGAATGTGCCGGCAGATGAGATTAATGTATCTGTATGACATGCTGCATGGACACTGTGGGCCGAAGGGCCTGTTCCTGTGCTGTACTTTTCTACGTTCTAATAAGCACCAACTCCCCAGGGTAGAACTGGTCAGGTGGAATCATTGTAAGTATGAGTTTATTGTCCAAATATTCACATACAAGGAATTTGCCTTGGTGCTCCGCCCACAAGCGACAACATGACATACAGTGACAGTTAGGAATGACAGATAAAACATTAAACATTATTAATAAAACTTTATCGATTAAGCAGGTTTAAAAAGAAAATCATGGTCTGTGAACTGCTGGTAGCTACCTGTCCCTTAGTGAAACATATCAGAAAGTAGTTCTCCATTTTGCAAACTTGATCATAAGCAGAATAGCCTGTGAGAATTTATTATTCAAACATCTCATAAATTATGAGACAAAATATTGGAGTTGACTGCAATTTCTCCATTTATACATAATTAAAATCTTATTTCACACTACCCAGGGAACTTCCATTCAGGCTCACCTGGTTTTGAGAGAGGCATCGGAGGAGGGAAATATTTGCGTGCTGGTTGTGGTGTTCTATGGAAACAAACATTAAAGAGGTGACTTTATTCTTTCATCTTCAGTATTTCACCCCCTCCAGTAAGATCTTATTAAATTGTATACAAAGCAAAGAATGTTATATATCCTGATACAGAGAGTCATACGACAAGGGAATAAGCCATTCAGCCCAACTTGACCATGTAACTAAGATGCCCAGTCTATGCTAACCCCATTTGCCTGCATTTGGCCCAGATCCCTCTAAACCTTTCTTGTCCATATACAGTATTGTCTGTGTATAAATGCATATAGATTCTGCCTCAAATACCTCCTCTGGCAGCTCGTACCATATACCCACCAGCCTCTGAGTGAAAAAGTTGCCCCTCAGGTTTGTATCAAATCTTGCCCCTCTCAACTTCAAGTCTTCTTGTTCTCGATTCCCCATGCCTGGATAAAAGACTCACCCTCTCTATTCCCCTCAGGATTTTATACACCTCTATAAGATCACTCTACAGTGTCTGGCAGTCCAAGGAATAACTTCCTGGCTTGCCCAACCTCTCCCTGCAGCTCAGCTTAAGTCCTACCAACATCCTCATAAATCTTGTCTGCTCTCTTTTTTAGCTTAACACAACACCCTTCCTTGAGCAGGGTGACCAAAATTGAACAGAGTCCTCCAAGTGTGGCCTCACCAACATCTGTAACATCCCAACCTCTATACTCAATACCCTGCATGACGAAGGCCAATGTGCCAAAAGCTTTCTTGACTACCCTATCTACCTGTGACGTCACTTTCAGGGAACATGTAACAATAAAGTACCTCTGAACAATTCAAATGCGGCCTAAACCAAGCCCTATACAGCTGCCTCATGACATTCGAACTCTTTGACCTCAAGCCCCGACCAACGAAGGCAAGCATGCCATATCAAATTCAATGATGTAGTTCATGCATGGCTGGAAAACCTCTGCATTGACCTTACCTGATAAAATCCTGTCCTTGGAAATAATAAGGGTACTGCTGATAATGTCCAAACACCTCAAACACAATGGGCTTGGTCTTGATGTATTCAGAGAAGGATTCCGTTACTTCGACAGCAATCTGTGTGGATGACAAAGGCCACGTCACAAGGCAGGTTCACAGAGACGTTGTCACAACAATTAGCGCACTGACATGACCGGTGACGGCGTGGGCCAATGTTTCCCAACTCGGACTCACGTTCTGTACGTGGTAAAAGCCGAGCGGCGTTCCTCGGCCGCCGTTCTTTAGGGGCTCCGTGGAGAAGGCCTCGTCATGGCGATGTAGGAAACTGTTCAAAAGACCGAAAAGTAAGTAAGTACGTTCATTGGCCGAGTATTCACATACAAGGAATTTGCCTTGGTGCTCCGCCCACAAGTAACAACATGACATACAGTGACAGTTACGAATGACTCGGAAAACACTAAACATTAATAATAATAAAATATTAATTAAAATCATTGTAAATCAACTAATACCCCAATTAAAATTAGAAGGCATGGGCTGGAGAAGGAGGGGAGGAATCGTATACAAACGGAATGTTTAGACATTAAGGACAATAATTCCTACCTTTCCGGCCCTTAAGGCATGAATGATTTGGCTTCACTTCATGGCATTTTTATTTTTAGTGTTTGGCAAAGTCGGGGTGTTCATATAGTTGTTAAAAACGATCTCTCACCTACACTTGGGGCAATGTACAGTGGCCAATTGAACTACAAATATGCAAATCTTTGGGATGTGGGAAGAATCCGAAAGCACCCAAAGGAAACCCATGTGTTCACAAGGAGAACGTGCAAACTCCACACAGGATCGAGCCCGGGTTTCTGGCACTGAAACAGCAGCTCTACCCGCCCGCCACTGTGTCGCCTCCATCTACTACTTGACTTTTAAAAAAGTCAAATGTTTTGCACGTCAAAATTTGCACCGGCATCAAAACTGTAAAAGTACATAAAATCCGAATGTTGCATTTTGTCAAAACTGCAACAGATATTGCTCCGATTGCTGATACAGTGAAAGCGTTGAGCCCTTGGTATTTCCACTAGATGGTGCATTTCACTGCATTAGTGAACTCCGCCTTTAAAGTAAAGAGATACTTCATTTTAGAGATATAGCGCAGAATCAGGCCCTTCGGCCAACCTAGTCTGCACCAACCAGCGATCATCTCTTTACTAACACTATCCTAGACACGACTGACAATTTCCAATTTTGTTTACTGAAGCCAATTAGCCTACAAACCTGTATGTATTTGTAACGTGGGAGGAAACCGGAGCATCTGGAGAAAACCCACGTGGTCACAGGGAGAACGTACAAACTCTGTACAAACAGCACCCATGGTCAGGATCAAACCAGGATCTCTGGCGCTGTAATGCCCCCGTCCCGGAAATCTCTGGAGACTTTGCGCCCCACCCAAGGTTTCTGTGCGGTTCCCGGATGTTTTTGTCAGTCGCTGGAATTTAGAAGATTGAGGGGCGATCTCATAGAGACTTACAAAATTCTTAATGGGTTGGACAGGCTAGATGCAGGACGATTGTTCCCGATGTTGGAGAAGTCCAGGACAAGGGGTCACAGTTTAAGGATAAGGGGGAAGTCTTTTAGGACCGAGATGAGAAAATCGTTTTTCACACAGAGAGTGGTGAATCTGTGGAATTCTCTGCCACAGAAGGTAGTTGAGGCCAGTTCGTTGGCCATATTTAAGAGGGAGTTGGATGTGGCCCTTGTGGCTGAAGGGATCAGGGGGTATGGAGAGAAGGCAGGTACAGGATATTGAGTTGGATGATCAGCCATGATCATATTGAATGGCGGTGCAGGCTCGAAGGGCCGAATGGCCTGCTCCTGCACCTAATTTCTATGTTTTTGTCAGTCTACCTAATGGTCGAAAGTGTTTTCCGTTTTAAAAATCAGTAATGTTTTAGTCGAAGCCGGTTGCAATGCTAGTTGAAGGTGGTTGCCGGAGGACAAAAACCTCCGGGAACCGCATGGAAACCTTGGGTGGGGCGCAAAGTCTCCAGAGGTTTCCGTTCAGGTTTCCTAAGTGGGACAGGGGCATTAGGCAGCAACTGTACTGCTGAGCCACTCTGCCTTGGTCAGAGAAGGGAATGGAAGTGCATTTGTTTACTTGGTACTCTTGACAGCAAGTCAGAGTACTTATAAAAGCAGCAAAAGGGTTGGGGGAGGGAAGGAATGATGGGTGTGTGTGGAACCGATAGTTTAATGGTACGTAAGCTACATTGTGGAGGAAACTCAGGCAGGCTCCTGATCAGATCATTGAACAACAAACAGTTTGAGATTTCCTCTGAAGTGCAGCAGTGGAGTGAGCACTGGTCCATGGACAACTCATGATGCACGGCAAGTGCTGATCCTTCCAGTGAGTGAACAAAATGATTATTATTCTTCGATTGTTTTCCCTGGAATATTCTTGGTTGATTGGAGGCATAATAGAAGTATATCAAATTATGCAAGGCATGGAGTGGGTAGACAGTCAGAACCTTTGGTCCCAGAATGGAAATGTGAAATTAGTGGAATGGAAAGGTGAAAGGAGATATATGGGGGAAGCTTTGGTTTGTTGTGATTTCTTTCCATCCATCCATCTATCTATTTGTTTATCTGTATTCATTTATTTAATATTTTATTTATTTAAACACCTACAGAGGGCGTTGGGTGCTTGGAACATGCTGCCCAGGATCTGATGGTGGTGCTTAAGACACTTCTTCGATAGACACATGGACATGCAGAGAATGGAGGGATATGGATCACGTACAGGCAGATGAGAATAGTTTAGCTTGTCACAGGCAACAGCCTGTTCTTACACTGTGTTGTTTTATATCCTCCAGTTGTTTTAGAATGGGAAACTACGGGTTCACATGCTTAAGAATATCATCAGCTTAACTCATGCAGTCAAATGGAGAAGAGGAGGCATTTCTTTAGCCAGGAGGTGGTAAATCTGTGGAATTCATTGTCACAGATGGCGGTGGAGGGCAGGACATTGGGTATTTTTAAGGCAGAGACGGATAGGTTATTGATTAGGGAGAGTGTCAAAGGTTATGGGGAGAAAGCAGGTGAATGGGGTTGAGGGGGAAAGATAGATCAGCCGTGATTGAATGGCGGGGTAGACTCGATGGGCCAAATGGTCTAATTCTGCTCCAATGTCTTATGGTCTAAAAGGACAAGGCATTTGTGTGCAGACAAAAGTGCTGGAGAAACTCAGCGGGTGCACCAGCATCCATGGAGCGTAGGAAATAGGCAATGTTTCGGCCTGAACCGTTGCCTATTTCCTTCGCTCCATAGACGCTGCTGCACCCGCTGAGTTTCTCCAGCATTTTTGTCTACCTTCGATTTTCCAGCATCTGCAGTTCCTTCTTAAACACAGGCATTTGTGTGCAATCGTTTACAGAATCAACCTTCTCTCCAGAGATGCTGCCTGTCCTGCTGAGTTACTCCAGCATTTTGTGACTATCTACAGAATGTCACTGTTCCCATATCTCTCTGCGAAGAGATTCCATGATTTGTGCATCACCACTTTGAAACATCTACAGTGCAGGTAGCGCGGTGTTGCTGCATTTGGTACATTTGGGACGATGCCTGCAAAGGGGTCTGGACTGTGGAGTACATTTGCAAAAGCAGATGCTTACTTGAACTGACAAAAGATGTCTGCGTATTCAGCCGGAATCCCACTGGCTTGCAACACCGTCACCCGGAAAGTGAAAACGCTGCCGATTTTTAGGTGTTCAATGCCTTCATCAGCTATCCCCTCAGAAGATAGCTTGGGGTCCAATTCCGTACTTGATTTAAAACCTGTTGTCCAAAAGGCACCGAAACAATTGCAACGAGTTATTAAACACAACACAATTCATTTCAAATCAGTAACTATATGCAATGCAAGCCAAATTGGACCAGATTAATAACCCCCCTTTCATTAAACCTATTTTTTGCTTCCACTTTTAATATGCCCAGGCAAAACCAAATACAAAATACTCCAAGAAACAGATTTATATCTGATATATTAAACTGCGTCCAGACCAAAAATAAATCATAGTAAATAAACCCAGCTCATGGCAAGATCACACTAGGATTAAATGCCATAGGATTAAAATTCACTTGGAAAACTAATTTATTAATCAGAAATCCATTTCGCAAATTTTAAAATTATCATGTCACTTCAAAATTGGGATCATACTTTAATACTTGTAATAGTAAGGACAATAAGAGTTAAAAAAAAGAAAAGATGGTTACCAGGGAGAAGGTGGGCTCCCTCAAGGATAAAGGAGGGAATTTACACTTGGAATGATGGGATGTAGATGAGGTACTAATGAGTATTTTTACGCCTGCATTCACCAAGGAGAAGGGCATGGAGCACAATGAGAATCAGTGGGGATAATACTAATATGCAAGGGCAGCTTGAGATAAAGGAGGTGGCGGTGTTGCGGGTGGAGAGATCTCCAGGGTCTGGTGAGATCTATCTCAGATTATTGAGAACCACGAGGAGATTGCAGGGGCCTTGACGAAGATGTTGGTGTCTTCTCTAGCCCCAGGTGAGTCCCTGGAGGATGAGAGTAGCCAATGTTGTTCCCTTAACATTGAAAAAGGAAGTGGCGATAATCCAGCAAATTATCGGCTGCCGAGCCTCACTACAGTCGGCGGGAAGCTATTCGAGAGGATTCCTCGTATGTGGAATTGGCTAATTAAGGACAGTCAATAAGGCTTTGTCTGCGGCAAGTCATGTGTTATAAATGTGATTTAAGTTTTTTTTGGGGAGATATCAAAGGTGATCGATGAATGTGGAGTAGTCAATGTTGTCTACATAGATTTTAATAAGGCATTTGATAAAGTCCCTCTTGGTTGGTTTATCCAGAAGATTAAGATGCATGGGAGCCACGGTGACTTGGTTGTTTTGATTCAGAACTGCTTACTCAGGATGCAGGAAGTTGTGATACAACAGTGTTATTCTGGCTGGAGGTCTGATTCCAGTGGAGTTCCGAGGTGCTGACAGCACTGATGTTTGATGTGTATCTAAATGACTTGGAGGTAGACAGGTTGGTTAGTAAGTTCGCAGATTACACTAAAATAGGAGGATACAGACTGTGAGGAATGCGCTCAAGGTGCATGGCGGAATATAGATCGGCTGCAGAAATGGACGGAAGAATGGCAGATGGTGTTTAATCTGAGTAAGGGTGAGGTTTTGGCACTTTGTCATCAACATTCCATCATGCCTTACTGTATATCTCCTACCATACATGACGTTCCAAAATGCAGTACTTTGCACTTGCTGGGATTAAATTCAATCTGCTAATGCTGTGCCGAACTTTGTGTAGCACAGGTATTGTGGGCCAAAGGGCACATTCTTTGTGCTGTATTGCTCGATGCAAGTCTATTCAGACAACGTCTACTGCCCGCCTTTATCAATCTTCTTCGTTGCGTCCTCAAGAAACTCAACCAAATTAACAAGACAGGATATGCCTTGCATTAAGCTACTGATCCAAAATGTTCCACATCCTCAACCGTCCCAGTTTTACTTCTCCGGGTCAAGTACTGCACCATCTCTCGTGGGATGCCCAAACATTGCCTCAAAATCTCTCTTACCCTCAAGTTACACCCATACAAGCCCCTTGTGCTACGGCAATGCCAGTCAAAATTGACTTAGTTAAAATCCCCTGCTTTCTAGAAGATAGATTAAGTGCGGCTAAATGATTCTTTAGGCATCAGATCTGCTCACTACTCCGCAATACTTAATAAGATTTTGAAGACATTCTCAACAGGAAGATTTATCCCGCTAGCTGTATTATGATTCGAATTACTAAATCCTGACGAGGTAATTGAAATGGTTTTCCCCTTTGATGACGGATTACATTGAATATTGCAAAGAAGTTCACGTAAATTAATTCCATTATCTGGTAAATCAATTACTAGCCAACAGAAGGCAGTTAGTGAATTTAGTAGGGCTTGCTGTAAATGCTTTACCGAACTCGTTGAGTCTGTTCATCTCCTCTGATGGGGTTACCACATCTGTACTTTGACCTTGCCCTTCCACAATCCTGAGTTCCTCCAGCGACAGCCCCGAGCGTGACATTACCATGGAAGAAATGCCACTCTGCAAAGACAGCAACATGGTGGTGAGAACCTACAGCGACCTACATCCATTGGCATACAACCCAACTGCGGCGGGCGGGCGGGTTGACAGATTGCCATACCTCTCTGTAGTACTCATCGTCGAATGAGATTTTAGCAGTCCCGGACTGACGAACACCCAATCCATAATCTGGGGCCTCTTCATCAGCTGCAAGTTGAGTTATAAACATTCAGGTGAGCTCCAAACTGTCATGGGTTTGTCACACAAACGACACAAGGCAATAATAAGAGCAGGCGGCTGAAATACTCAGCACGGGTGGCACGGTCGTGCACCAGGAGAGTTGCTGCCTCACAGCGCCAGAGACCTGGGTTAGATCCTGACTACGCGTGCTTGTCTGTGCAGAGTTTGTACGTTCTCCCCGGGACTGCGTGGGTTTTCTCCGGGATCTCAGCTTTCCTCCCACACGCCAAAGACGTACAGGTTTGTAGGTTAATTGGCTTGGAAAAATTGTAAACTGTCCCTAGTGTGTGTAGGACAGCGTTAGTGGGTGCAGAGATCGCTGGTCGACACAGACTCGGTGGTACGAGGGCCTGTTTCTGCCTATATCTCTAAACTAAACTAAATTAAAGGTTTGGCAGAATTTCCGGAAGGGAAGAACTGTTGATTCCAACCTCTCCAGTAACGACCTGACCTGTTGAGCATTTTCTATTGTTTAGCTTCATTTAGTTTAGAGGTATCATGTGGAAACAGGCCCTTCGGCCCACCATTGATCCCCGTACACTAGTTCTATCCTATGTACTAGAGACATTTTATATCGAAGCCAAGTGACCTATACATCTTTGGAATGTGGGAGGAAACAGGAGCACCTGGGGAAATCCACTGGGTCACGGGGAGATCACACAAACTCCATACGGACAGGACCCGCAGTCAGGATCTTGGATCAAGCCCAGGTCTCGGGCCCTGTAAGGCAGCAACTCTATCGCTGCACCACCCTTATTCTAGAAAAAACGAACTGTAGTTGCTGGTTTACACCAGGCACATCAGTCAAAAGGACCCTGACCCAAAACGTCACCTATTCATGTTCTGCAGAGATGCTGCCTGACCTGCTGCCAACACTTTGTGTCCTCTGAGCATTTCCTAATATGCTTCAGCCTCTGCAACAGTGCTGGGGAGATGGAAAGAAACTCTCAACAGTTGAGCGCACTATTGGTTTATCTTTCACAATACAGACAACAGAATTACAAATGTAGTCGACAAAAGGAACTGCAGGCGATGGTTTACAAAAAAAAAAGGTGCTGGAGTACGTCGCGGGTCAGGCAACATCTCTGGAGAGCTTAGATAGGTGACGCTTATTACAATGATACTGTGTTTAAATTTTAGAAATCACAGAAAGTATTGAAATCAAATCATTACTTTGGATAAGGCAGTACATTCAATTCATGCATCAATTAAATGTAACATTACTACGATCCTAAGAAGGCATGTGAGGGATAGCACCAGGTCATCGGCCTTCAACCATGACATACCAGGCCATGTAAACCCACCTGTGATGGCCTGAACCCCCACTCGGAGGAACCCCCGGACCTCTCCCTTCTCACTAACTATAGCAATTCTGTGAACAAGGGGGACGGGATACAGCAAATTGCTGAGGTAAACAAATGCTCTGTGGAGAAAGAAAAAGAGAGACAGGAACAGCACATTATTTAATTAAAGTCACAAATGCCGCATGAAAATACACAACACCAAACGGTAGGGATGTGCAGATATTGTTGAATCATATCTATTTTAGAAATCGGTATAATCAAGTCCAGATATTGGATTCAATGACAACTTTGATCTCGGATGAAATTACAAAGAACTATTTCCAATTATTTTTCCCGCAGGAAACATCATTCAAGTAGATTTCTAGTTAAAGATATCCACAGAACCTAGGAGGCTGCTGGAAATGCAATATCTTAGCTGTTTATTAAGTAACAAGACGATGCAGGGAAAATGCCTCGCTGAAGGGTTTAGATGTGCGTTTTTAGAAACTCGACACATAATACAACATAGCTTGCCAATGTCAATGAATTTAAAAAAAAAAACATGTTAGGAATCCTATGAAGCCATCAGGAATTCTTTAATTCAAGATCAATTTAAATTCTCGTAATCTGGATTTTTTTAAAAACGTTCATCTTATTTCGATTTGCTGAACATGTGTAATTGTAGTTAGTCATCCAAATAATACGGGAAGACCAATTTGCCAAGATTGTTCAGATTTATAAACTCAGGCTTGAGTTTAGCCCAGCTGGTTCTGTGCATTTATAATATGTGGCCATTAACTAAATGAAGGCAGGCTGAAGGTGACATGCTTGAAGCAGCAGTCTGAGGTGAAGTACAGATGACAGCCAACTTTACCAATGAGGTTGCAGGGATTGTGCCCATTAGTCAGCAACTTAAGACGCGCTGTTTGCAAGTTGGGAGATTTGCTGCATGCTATTGACCCTATTTCTCTACTTTACACCCTTGCCAAACTCTTTACTTAAGCTGGACAAGACACAATTAGAAGCAGAAGATAATTGAAGGAATTGTACCCTCGATTAGAATCAAAATCTGCAAAAAAACACCTTTTCACAAAAAAATACTTTTAGTGAGGCTTCAGAAGGCAATGCTTCATTACTTAATAGGATATCTGCAAATTCCTACTGTTTAGATGGATGGTTTTATGAACATTAATAATTAAGGCCTATTATTGCCTCAAACCATTCCACCCCCATCACCATTGCCGAGTATACTTGTTTACCAACCCACGCGTTTTCCAACTGTGTGAGAGGGAAAGGGGAGGGAGAGAGTGCTGTAAAATGAAAGCTAAACAGAAAAGTGAACCGTCATCAGACAGAAATTAACATTGTAAAAAACGGGGGGGAAAATATGGCAAACTAGCATTATGAAGATTAAAAATGAGACATAAAAAAAGGACCTAAAATGGAACAAAACAAGAATTGCATGAGCCTTATTCAGTCTGCTTCGAGTCAGTAAGCACACTTACTACAAACGATCATCGGAAAGAAAGGAAAAAATAAGCAAAAAAGCACTAATGTTTACAGATTTAATAATCAAAAAGAATCCAAAAGAGGTTGGCAGGATTAATTAGTATCAGCTGCAGCATTTATCAGCACAACTAGACTGTAGTAAGGCATGGTAAAAATAATTGAAATTATGATACCATAATTGCAGTCTGTAAATTATTGCAATATGTTTCCCAGCTACCTCCAATGTAGAAATTGTATTTTGCAGGCCTTGTTGAGTGTGAAAGGCCTAAGAACGTTTAGAATGCCTTACTGTCACTCCATCCTGCACTGTTCCTCACACAAGATCTGCTGAGCACGTTTATTGACTTTTTTTTGGAAAGCAAAGAGCAAACTGGAGAAATTTTGGAAATTGCCAAGTCGTCCAAAGGAACAATGTCACCCTGGTGAAACGCAACTTGAGATTCATAGTAACATCTACGTTTAAAGTGCCTCCCTTTAAGCAGACTGAAGAGGATGAAACAATATCGGCAGTAAGATTGGTGAGGCAAAAAAATGGCATGTTGATAAACAAATTCCAAACAAAACAATCGTCCAAATAAAAGTCTAATCAAAACGTAAAAATTACGCCAATAGGAAAGAAATGCAGAACTACTATGAAGCACACGTGGAATTTGAGGACAGCAGACAACTTTTACAGAGTAATCTTTTTAATTAAAAATAGGATTTGGAAGTATGAAACTGTTGTACTGTCCCAGCATGCCATAGGAGACGGTCGAAGGGACAAGCTCTTTTACCAACCCAAGTAAATTCAAACACATTCATACGGCAAAACCTGCTTATTAAATATATTTTCTCTTTTAGTTTAGAGATAAAATGCGGAACAGGCCATTTGGTTCACCGAATCCGCACCGACCCCCGTAAACTAGCACTATCCTATACACTAGGGACAATTTATAATCTTTACCAAGGCCAATTAACTTACAAACCTGTCAGTCTTTGGAATGTGGGAGAAACCGGAGCACCCGGAGAAAACCCACGCGGTAACAGGGAGAACGTACAAACTCCCTACAGACAGGAACTGTACTCATGATCGAACCCGGGTCACTGGCGCTCTAAGGCAGCAACACGACCGCTGCGCCACCGTGTCGCCCATTTTGCGAAGTGGAAAACATAGGTCATTCCGTTCTGGACTAAATATTCTGCTTTAGATTATCAGATTATCAGAGGGATATCGAGCCAGATCCAAATTAAAATAAACATAAAGGCACCTTAATTTTTTTTTTTAAATCACACTGGTAAAAGATTGGCACTCTGTACAAGTGCTGGTGTGATCCAGGGAATAAAATTAACATCCAAATGACTTGGACTGCAATAGAACTTAATCAGATATACAGTTACTGCTAACCAATTTGGCGTTAATTATACAATCTTTAATTTTCACACTTGCTCTTTTTCCCCCCCCAAGAGTCAGGATACAATTTAATTTTTAAATTTAATTCAATCTTTTAAGCATTCATCCCAAAACTGACCGGCAAAATTTACTATGCTAATAAGAAAGCTCTGCAGTATAAATTTACAAGGAGATCAATTAGTATTATGTGATGTAGTATTTCAGAATGTCATGTATAGTCCACGTAATATTATAGTTTCACCGATAGCACAGTCAGCACAATATATTTAGTTTAGCTCACGGAATTAGGTAGATTTATCTCTAATCTGTATTGCACTAATTGGTCATTGGAGACCTTTGAACTCATAGGAAACCTTTGAACATATTGGAAATCTTTGAATTATCTTTAAGCGGAATTTATCGGATTTCAATATTATATCTTGCGCCAAATGTTGTACGCTTTATTCTTTAACTGTGCAAGGCTTGATTGTATTCATGTGTAAGCTTTTCTTGTCTGGATAACACGCAAACAAAAGCTTCTCACTGTACCTCAGCATACATGACAATCAGTGGCGGACTGGCCAGGGTGTCAGCTTTCCTGATGGCAAGTGGGCCCCTGATGAAGTGGGCCCCCTTTGTCTCCTGGCAACCAATATTTTTAGACCCAGTCCGCCACTGATGACAATAATAAGCTAAACTAACTGGTCGACTATGTATCATAATTGGTCAGCATAAAAGCATTACAATTCCCAAGGTTGCATCATTATAAAATATTTCACATCTTCTAGTCTGCACGGCCATGGATTGAGGATTATCAAGAGACTTTAAAAAAAAGAATTAGTCTCAAAAGAAGCACTGCTGGTTTATCAACACATGCATTCAGTTGCCAGCCACCGTTTTGTGCTAAGAAAAGAATTAAAAGTGCAAACCAAATGCAGAAAGGAAGTAGTGAGTGTTGGACCACATAAAAATATTCGGACCAGTGAAACGTAAATGTGCTTCTAAACCTGGTTTCAGATACAATACACGGCAACATCTCATCTCATCAACGTTGAAATAACTTCTACGCAGGAATGGATTATTTCAACTCAGATCCAATCTATTTTGTTGCATTTGCACATGTTTTTGGCAACAAGCCTTAATTATTTACAGAAGGTTGGCACAAAAGTGGAGATTACTGAGGGGGAAAAACAATAAAGAATAATATTGCTAAGTAAATGTAATTCTCATGAAAGTTCCTATGTATGCAGATTAGAGCAACATTGTATTCAACAATAGCTTGTCAACTTAATGCCCTCGAGTTATTATTCTTATCACTGGTGGTGACTGCAGCACAATTTTACATCCAGTGGCTTAAAAGCAGCCGACGCAAATCCTTTAATCTGCTGGGAGAGAGCTGACGCCAATAGCATTAAATGGAAATATTTTGAAGTCATGGAATGCTAAACGCCCACACTTGAGAAAGTATGCACCAATTTGTAAAGAAACAGGACATTACACAGGGCTAGGATTTTTTTTTTTTGTGAGATTGATTTGTGCTCTTTCAAAGCATTAATCAAAGCATGCCCTACTTCCATGAGCTAAACAGTGCATAAACCAAGGTTGTGGCACACAGTTAAATACAATTGTTTTTGATGCTCGATTTATAGAGGTTTCCAATGAAAAGAGCTAGTCCCTTCCCGCTGTTCTCCAAGGAACCTCACCAACCTTCCCACTAAAATGAACCAGGGGGACCGGTCATAAAACGGATCCTGTCCATCGCTGAAGATGTCAGAGCCCTCTTCGTTGCCCAGATCTGAGCTAGTGTCGTCCACAAAGGCCTCGTCGTCCAAGTCTTCGATCTCGCTCTGTTGTTCGTCGGCAAGCTCAGTGATGTCAGAGTCAGCTGTGGAGAAGGTGGGCGAGGGTGTGCGATCAGCAAGATGCTCGTTCACACAGCCGTGGAAAATTGGGGAACTGGAGTATAGTTAAGGGTAAGAAAGGGTTATTTTTCCTCTGTACACGTCACCACTGTCTTTCATTCAGAGAAAAAAAAAACGGATGTTAATTAAAACTTCAATCTCTTCAAGCTAGGGTGAACAATTCCACACTTGACCCGTTACAATTCATTCTTCTTAAACACGTTAAAACATTAGAATGACCCAAATTTTCATCAATTTGTTATAGCCTTTATAAATTATTTGACTGTACTTTTGAGAAAACTATTTAAAACTGGAGGTTAAACTGCAAGATTGGCAACCATTGATCCCATAAAGTATTCCAATCACCAAATTCCTTTTAAAGTGCAATTATTTTAATTAACTGTGCTTCAATTTATCCTGTAGCCAGAAATTGTAACACACAAAGGATCCAAACATAACAAGATAAACTGCAAGGCAACAGTTAAAGATTTCATGATTAAAATGGATCAACACGTTCCCTGCAAGATGAAGAGAAAATGCTGGAAATGCTCGCAAGGCTGCAATGGATGAAAGAGGTACAAAGTTAATGCCCAAAGATGAAGACTCTTCCTCAGAACTATGATTCTCTGCAATCAAGATCGAGTCCCGGTCAAGTCAAGTTGAGTTTATTGTCATATGCACAAGCTTAGTGAGGTGCAGGTGCAATGAATACCTTGCTTGATGCTGTCAGAAATATGATGTTCACCTGGTTTCAGTATAACAAGTTAGCCAAGGGGGATCTCGGAAGGAGTGATAATCCATGTTCGATCCAACTAATTGGGGATAAAAGGGAATGTTCCTAATGGGGGAATGTTAGGAGCTGGATACTTTAAAAGTAGGATTCCAAGGTTACAAAGTTAGGTCTACTATGACAGAGAGACACTGAATGACACAGGCATCAACCAGATCAGGAAAGAAAGTGCAGTGGAAGACAGGTGTGGGAAGAATTTCCTATCCAAGGACAAACATCTGGAGGATCTCAGTGGTCAGGCAGCATCTTTAGACTTTAGAGATACAGTGTGGAAACAGTCCACTCAGCCGAGCGAGCCCACACCACCCAGTGATACCTTAGCACTATCTTACACACTAGGGATAATTTTCAATTTCACTGAAGCCAATTAACCAACAAGCCTGCATGCCTTCAGAGTGTGAGAGGAAACCAGAGCACCCAGAGGAAACCCACGTGGTCACAGGGAGAATGTACAAACTCTGTACAGACAGCACCTGTAGTCAGGATCGAACCCAGGTCTCTGATGCTGTAAGGCAGCAACTCTATCGTGCCACCCTTGCAACTCTGGAGGGAAATGGACAGAAGGTCCTGACCAGAAAAAATTGCCTGTCCAGTAGGTAGCTTTTAGCTCAAGATTCCAGCATCTGCAGTCTCTTGTGTTCTCCTACCCAAGGGACCCTAGTGTGGTAAAATACATGTTTAAAACAGCACAGGAGCGTTGAAAATAATCCAAATTTTTAAAACTGCCTTTGCAGCATCTAGCAATAATCAAAAGTTTGAAGAAATTAAGGATCTTAATTTCTAGGTGTAGGTCGGAACTGCAGATGCTGGTTTACATCGAAGACAGACACAAAATGCAGCATCTCTGGGGTAAAGGAATAGGTGACGTTTCGGATCGGGACCCTTCTTCAGACTGAGAGGCAGGGGAGAGGGAAACCAGAGGTAGGAAAAGGTTCAAAACCTTTTTGACTGAATATTGAACAAATGTGGGCATTTGTGAGAAAATGCGAAAGAGCAATATGGGAGGCTGGGTTGAAAACTGACGGAGGGTAGTAATGAGGAGGAGATGTACATTATTTGACAGAATACAACAAATGACCTTTCCCAGGGTAATGGGACTTGCATACACACACACACACACACACACATTAACACACAAAGGGATTGGATAAAATAAAGTGTTCAATATCCAGGTTGTGAGATTGTACAAAAACTGGGAAAACTAGCAGTTAGTGCAGGCGGGTGTTGCTAATAGACAAATTCCGATCAGCCGGGCGGGTAAAACAATGACAGATGGGTGGGTGGGCAGTGAGGGGATCCAGGAAAGCCAGAATATTTTCTCAATGTCCAAAGGCCAGATATTGGTAAAGCCAAGGGACATTTATTTCAAGAGAACTACAATATAAAAGCATGGAATGTAATGCTGAGGCATTATAAGGCACTGGTCAAACCGCATTCGGAATTTTGGCCCCACATCTGAGGGAGGATGTGCGAGCGTTGGAGAGGGTCCAGAGGAGGTTTTTCGCGAATGATCGCAGGAACGATTGGGTTAACGTATGATGAGCATTTCACGGCACTGTGCTTGTACTCACTGGAGTTTAGAAGGGTGAGGGGGGGGGGGTTGAACCTCATTGAAACTTGCCGAATGGTGAAAGGCTTGGATAGAGCAGATGCGGAGAGGATGTTTCCACCAGTGGGAGAGTTTCGGAAGAGAGGGCACAGCCTCAGAATAAAAGGACATACCTTTGGAAAGGCGATGAGGAGGAATTTCTTTCGACAGAGGTGGCAAACCTGTGGCATTCATTGCCAATAGATTTTTTTTGGGCAGACATCGACAGATTATCGATTGGTATGAGTGTCAGGGGTTATGGAGAAAAGGTAGGAGAATGGGGTTGAGAGGGAAAGATATATCAGCCAGCCATGATTAAATGGCAGAGTAGTCTTGATGTGTCAAATGGCCTAATTCTTGTCCTATAATTTATAAAGTTTATGAACTTGTCCAGGCGCATAAGTCAATGAAAGATGACTCCAAACATAACTCTAACGCAGCAGGAGAAAATCTATCCAAAGTTTTATTGGCCTTCTTATTTCAATATGTCAAAAGGCAGATATTGAGAACCTCGGTCAAAGCCCATCTTGTGAAATGCATTCATTCCACATACGGCATCTCTGGAAATGGCTCGGAGGGTATGCAATGCAAACTGACTCAAACAAAACAGTAGCTTAAAGTATCAAATGACAAGGGCAGGTCCTACAAACTCAACAAATAAGATGGATGAGAAGGCTAAATTGGTTGGGTTTTCTATTACATTTCTACAGGACTCAACAGTTAGCGCAGAGAAGCATTTTCGTTCCAGAGAGAAGTCAGAAAAGTTGCATGTGAAGCAAAGCCTAATAAAATTAAGCACCACTTTGCTTCGTAAATTCTGGGATCTGAACACCCCCAGCTCGGAGAGTGTAAACAAATCAGGTGCAGATTCCCTGGGAGATGTCCACACCACACTATCCAAGAATATGGTGGTGCAGCGGTAGAGTTGCTGCCTTATAGCGCCAGGACCCGGCTTCGATCCTGACTACGGGTGCTGTCTGTACGGAGTTTATACGTTCTCTTCGTGATCTGTGTGAGTTTTCTCCAGGATCTCGGTTTCCTCCAACAGTCCAAAGAGGCACAGGTTTGTAGGTTAATTGACTTGGTATAAATATAAGTTGTCCCTAGTGTGTGTAGGCTAGCATTAGTGTGTGGGGATCGCTGGCCAGCTCAGTTGACTGAAGGGTCCGTTTCCCCGCTGTATCTCTAAAACTAAACACTGGCCGGAATTTCTAGTTTTTGAACAGACGGGTCAAGCCACTTCCGGAACATTTTTTCTTTCGACAATTTAACTAGTTGCTCAACAGTAGGCAGAGAATTACTTCCCCAAAATAGTACTTTGGGCACTGCAGATGGCTTGTGAAATTTCATGATGGACACAAACGGTTCAGCAGATGCGCACGTTATGGATGCAGTTCTGAGCCACAGGGAGATTGGAAACCCGAGAAACGTCTGGCAGCTGGTTAATCCCTCTCTTCAGCCGCAGCTCAGCAAATGTTTGCTGCAGTTGACCAGTGGTACGTCCGCCTATATATGGTCCACATATGATTCGCCTGGAGAACGCCGAGGTCTCCTTTTAAACAACATTGTTCCTTTCGAAAGTGATTTTTGTGGCAACAAGCCTTTGAGAGTTTATTTTTTCACCACAGCACAATTTCGAAGCTCAAAGCAGCTCAACAGTGTTTGGTAACATCATCTTCCCTCACCTCCGCGCCAGAAGTGGCCAATTGTGACCATTGTCCAGTCAGCACAAGATAAAATGGGGTCAATGGCAACATAAACGTGGATATCTACCACAGAACCTTTTGCCATTCCTACAAGGTTGATAGAAAACAAAGATCAAAAGATTCTGCGGATGCTGGAATCCAATTTTTTTTAAATGGGATTGTGAAGGTTATTCATCTTGGAGCAGTACGGTTTGAGGGGATGTTGTTTTGTTAACACGGGTACGGAATTGTGACCGATTTAGATACTGTGAATGGAGATTAATCATTCCTACCAGCAGATGACTCACAGACCACGGGACTGGATTTAAAAATGGTGGGGAAGAAGAGAAAAAAAAAGCAGAATGGCTCTGATCTGGATCTTACTTTATCTACCAGGCAGGATTTTCCAATGAGGAAATAGGATAATCCTCTCAGGGAAACATAATCTGCAGAACTACTAGTAAGGCACTATCATAATGGAACATAACAGATTGCCCTACAATGTACCAACACAAGCCTAATGGCCCTCCATTGGTGCTGTAACAACTTTGAATTTATTTAGTTTTCAGGTAATATTTTTTTTTGTCATTTGCATGGATGTGTGTCCCACCGATGGACTAGTATTTATTCAATGGTCTGGGCATTGCAGTCATAGAGTCATAGATTAATACAGTGTGGAAACAGGCCCTTCGGCCCAACTCGCCCATACCGGCCAACAATGTCCCAGCTAGCCTAGTCCCACTTGCCTGCACTTGGTCCATAACCCTCCAAACCTGTCCAATCCATGTACCTGTCCAACTGTTTCTTAAACGATGCCTCAACTACCTCCTCTAGCAGCTTGTTCCATACACCCACCACCCTCTGCTGGAGGAGGCCAGGCAACACTGTCCTGGCCGATCACATCCTAGACCACAGTGTGTAAGGCGGGTCGCAGCCATACAAGGCCACCTCACCTGTGGTCTACTCTGAGATATGCTCCAACCCCACAACAGGCACTTCACCGAGGTGCGCTGGGGTGAGGTGTGGACCGCCTGCAGAAGGTGACGACGTGAAGTAACGGCGTTCACCGAGAAACAACATGTCCTTGAGGAGGAGGAGGAGGTGGTGGTGATGAGGAGCTGTTGTCTTCAGCTACAGCAGACCATGTGATGCGAGGACATGTGACTACCTCCCTCAGCACAGTAATGGGAGGCAGCTCTAAGATTCAGACTCGGCACCTGTGTCGATGGGTGGCACAGAGCATTCCACTGCTAACTCACAACCCAGGTTCGATCCTGGCCACGGATGCTATTTGCGAGGTTTTGCATGTTCCCTCCCACATCCTCCAATACCCCGCCAGAGACGAAGGTTAAATGGCCACGTTAAATTTCCTACATAAATGACCAAGCTGGTAGGTTCACCGGCTGCAGTAAATGGATCCTTGGTGAACATAAGCAGCAAAATGAGATTTGATGGGCACGGGAGAGAGAATAAGGTGCAGGATGACTGGGAAATAAGGCGAGGGACTGATGGGATTGTCCTGCTGGGAGCCAGCCTGGACCAGATGGATGGAATGGCCTTTTGTGACATTTCTTCAAGTTAGGGAGCTGTGGAACTTGGAGGGAAAGTTTCTTAGTGCTTCATAAGTTCATTAAGTGATAGGAGCAGAATTAAGCCATCCAGTTAATCAAGTCTACTCCACCATTCAACCTTGGCTGATCTATCTCTCCCTCCTATCCCCATTCTCCTGCCTTCTTCCCATAACCCCGACACAAAATACTAAACAAGAATCTATCTCTGCCTTCAAAATATACATTGACTTGGCCTCCACAGCAATCTGTGGCAATGAATTAGACACCTCTGACTAAAGAAATTCCTCCTCATCTCTTTTCCTAACAGAACGTCCTTTAATTCTGAGGCTATGACCTCTGGTCCTAGACTCTCCCACTATGGAAACATCCTCTCCACATCCACTCTATCCAGGCCTTTCATTATAGGGTAAGTTTCAATGAGGTCCTCCCTCATCCTTCTAAACTCCAGCAAGTAGAAGCCCAGTACCGTCAAGTGCTCATCATTTTTTATTATTAACCCATTCATTCCTGGGATCATTCTCACACCTGCTGCCTTAGCTGGTGGGAGTGGTGGATTCGGGATGGATGAAAGGAGAATGAAAATCTTCAACCATTTGGTAAGGGCCTGTCATCTACAAATTAATCTATTGATCAGTGTAATTAGTTGAGATGCTGGAGCAAGACATACAACTCTTAGAGCACATAGTTATCGATCGTCAGCCAGTCGTTGCATAGTCAGTCTTCTGGGACAGAGGTGGGGACATGTCGAGCAGGAGCAGTGTGCAATTTAAAGAGAAAACGAGAGGGGCGACACGGTGGCCCAGTGGTAGAGTTGCTGCCTTACAGTGCCAGAGAACTGGGTTCAATCCTGACTACAGATGCTATCTGTACAGAGTTAGTACATTCCCTGCCGTGACCTGCGTAGGTTTGCCTCTGGGTGCTCCAGTTTCCTCCCACACTCCAAAAACATGCAGGTTTATATGGTGATTGGCTACGGTAAAATTGTAAATTGACCCTAGTGTGTGGGATAGGCTAGTGTATGGGGCGATCGCTGGTCGGTGTGGACTTCCATGCTGTATCTCTAAAGAGTTAATTTTTAATTTAAGGAAAGAAAGTTCAGACTGTGAAATCTTTCTTGGCACCACACGCTGGCATCACTCATTCCACAGGAGACGAAGCACTGAGTTCCACCTGTTTCCCAGCCGCCCCAGTACATACGCCGAGCACCGTGATGGGCCGAGTTCATTGCCAACGCTATGATGCGCTGGCCACCTCTGTTTGAGGAAGATAAGCCAGAGCTGGACACCCAGTCTCCAGCTGCTCTCTGCCAGTCTGCAAAGGCAAGGCTGATCTTCCAATTCCCCATCACGTATATTAGACGTGCCAAAATCCATCGTCCTCAGCTCGAAACACATCGCTGAGCATTTACAGCACTTTGAAGTTTACAGTGCTTCAGGGTAAAAAAAAAATAAATTCACCTGTCCCAAATGGCCCAGTCGTTACCTTGGGACCCTAAGCCACAGAGGCACCAGCCCCTCAATATCCTCCCGGCAATCCAGATAACAATGAAACCTACGGCCCTCAGCTGAAAGTTCCCTTGCTTTTGGTGGGTTTTAATCTTTGATGTAGTCATTAAATTGTGTGTAGTTTGATAATCCATAGCTCAGCAAAAGAACCTAAGATTGCTCTTATAGTGAAGTGAAGTCAAGGCAATTCCAGAACCAAAGACTATAAGTGATTTCACTAAATACAAATAAAAGGTTTTTGCACAATCGCAGCTTGAAAGAATGACAACTGAACAACAGCAGTGCTTTCTAAAATACAAAGCTGGCTGTAAACTGTGATTTTGTTGCGTCTCATGCATTTTTGAATAGCACGGAAAAATCCGTGCTTCTGATATCATTCAACAGCACACAATCCTTTGGATTTGACGTGGTTTTTTTCCCCCCCCTGCAGTATTAATTGCACTGGAGGGAAAAAGCTCTGAACATGCTCCAATAAAAGGTATCCGTTTCATGAGAGTGATTGATATGTCAGCCACGGCAGGTCTTGCAGCTGTCGTGCTGCCTGCCAGATGGTTCTGACGTGGGGGATAAAGCCTGACGTACCTTCCCACGAGTTTAAACCAGTGGAAGCGGTCGTAGAATGGGTCGTTGCCCGTCATGACGTTCTCACACTCATCCTGTGCGTTGGAGGCCATTTCGCCTGCACGATCGTACATCTCACGCATTAGTTCCAACCTCTGCCTGCACAGAAACAAAGTGTGTTCGTTAGAACCGTTCAGGCCATGAGTCACATATTGCTACACCACTTTCTTTCACAAAGATAACGGGGAATTCAAGGTAGATAATAATGCTGGAGAAACTCAGCGGGCGAGGCAGCATCTATGGAGCGAAGGAATAGGTGACGTTTCGGATCAAGACAATTCTTCAGACTGATGGGAATTCAAGTGTATCTACAATAAGATAGACACGAAATGCTGGAGTAACTCAGCGGGGCAGGCAGCATCTCTGGATAGAAGGAATGGGTGACGTATTGGGTCAAGACCCTCGACCTGAAACGTCACCCACTCCTTCTATCCAGAGATGCTGCCTGACCCGCTGAGTTACTCTAGCATTTGTGTCTATCCTCAGTGTAAATCAGCATCTGCAGTTCCTTCCTACATATCAAGTGTACCTACCCCTCCTGTATATAATTGCTATATGCATCTAGTATATATACCAGAATAGATCATTTGTCCACATCCTTTTGGTACCAGTACATATTTACTGTTGTCAGGCCAATGCACCATCCTACCAACAACCAGAGAGCAGTCGCGAGCTACTATCTTCCTCATTGGAGTCCCTTTGGATTATGTTTGATCATATATCTGTATACTGTGGGTGGCTCGGCTGTAATCATGTATTTCCTTTCCGCTGACTGGTTAGTACACAACAAAAGCTCTTCACTGTACCTCAGTACCAGTGACAATTCACTAAACTAACCATACTAAAACCTAAACGGGCCTCAAGGGCCGGCGCTCTAGGTAGAAGTTGGGCTGGCTAGGACGAGCACACAACAAAAGCTTTTCACTGTTCTTCCGTACAGGTGACTATAAACTGACTAAATATTTAGTCAATGCAATCAGTATTTATTTTAATGAGTGATCAGCAGCTCATATGACCAGATCCAGCTTTAATCTCTCCACATTGTCATCAATTCCCCTCAAATTCTATCACTCACCTACACACAAGGGACAATTTACAGAAGCCAATTAACCTCCAAACCCACGTGTGTTTGGTATGTAGGCGGAAATCGGAGCACCCTGAGGAAACCCACATGGTTACAGAGAGGACGTGCAAACTCCACACCCGAGGTCAGGATTGAACCTGGGTCCCTGATGCTGCGGGGAGCGGCTCTACCAGCCGTGCCACCTTGCCGCCCCATTGTGCAAATGCAGCGCTCATTTTAACCAGAAAAAGCTCTCAAATCCAAAATGTGTTTCAGATAAATCACTTTGGGATAATAAATGAGGGAACTTTTGATCTGGGAAACTGGGGAGAAATTTATTGCCAGTCTTCAAAATAAAATCAATGAAGTGTCTTCAGTGTCACCTAAAATTTATTTTTTCATGTGTCTGGATTGGTCTTGAACCCATAAACACTTAACTGAGAGTTGCCCCTGCAATGAACTAACCTGCAACTAGACAACTAACATTAGCGTGGGGCAGGGAAGGACAAGCTCGATGAATTAGATATTTTTTCTGCAGCACAGATTATACACAGTAACTCTGGTTTCCTGTTGAATTTGCGAGTTCCTTCTCTCACTGAACTGAAAGCAGAAGCTGAGCTGGCAGAACAGCCACGAGAATCAAACCTTCCCTTCTAACCTTATTCCAGATTTCCCAAAGCATTCCATGGATTCAAATAATGAGCAAGAGGCGACGAGCTTATGCTCGGCGTGGTCGCACAATCCAAGAAACAAATTAAATGCAGGAGGGGATTTACACATGAAGGGGTTAATAAAGGGGAAAAGTGTAAGTGGGGAACAAGCCGGGGGGAAACGGGAAACGAAGTGGGGGTGGGGATGTGGTGAACAAATATATGGGGGGTGGGGGGGCAGCGGGTAGCGACGGGCAAGGAGCAATGCTAATAGGAGAGGGAACCGGGTAGAAAGGTACAAACCCGAGGGCACAAAGGTGGACGGGCGAGAAGAAGGACACTGTGTCCAGGGAAGGCGATGGCTGGAGGCCCGCAGCAGCCTGCTGGGGCTTGCCTGGAACAGGCACCGCTCGTAATACCTCCAGCGCAGACTGGAGGTACAATGTGGACGGCTCGATTGTGATCATCCATAGTATTTATGCTGACCGGATAGCACGCAACAAAGCAGCTTTCTGCTGTACCTCGGTTCCCGTGCCGATAATAGGAAATTAAACTACCTAAACACTACCCGGAGTTTCTGGCGTACAGCACAGGCACTTGGTGCGTCGGAGGGAACTGCAGATGCTGGTTTAAACCGAAGATGTTGGACACAAAATGCTGGAGCAACTCTGGAGAGAGCCAATGGGTGATGTTTCAGGTCGGGACCCTTCTTTAGAGCAGGCACTTGGTGATCTCACTTTCAGCTCAGCTACTTCGAGCTGAAATAGCACATCATCTCCACGGAGCTTGAAGCCACACGACTACGTGCCGAGCGTTTTAACTCGTCTCTCTGTGAGCTCCCCCCATGGGCTGACTGACAGGGGCTGCTGGCAAGTGGCCACAACACATTCCGCCCCGTTGTACCGAGCACAGGAGGGGCAGCAGAAGCCCTGCCCACAACAGGCAGATTCAGCCTGCAGACAGACTCAGCCTGTGCCTTTGCAGAGGCACGTGATAGTCAGTAACAGAGGGAGGCTTCTTTGTCTGCAGGCTTTTGTGTTTTGTTTGTGTTCTTTTGACTAATAGAAACAGGCATAACTTGTAAAAAGTCAGTGGCCACAGTGTTGTTGATGGCACCATGCACACACATGCTGGGTACCACATTGACACATTAGGGTCCCACCCACCACCCCAACCTGCTTCACACACACCATCTCCCCTCCCCTCCTCCTCCAGCTCTAGATTGACCCCCTGCATCAACATAATTCATATCCCTCCATTCCTTGCATGCCCTTAAATCTCTTAAATGCCACTATCACATCTGCCTCAACCACCACCCTTGGCAGTACATCCCAGGCACTCACCACCCTCTGTATAAAAACACTTGACCTGCACACCTCCTTTAAACTTTCCCCCTCTCACCTTAAAGTTATGTCCTCCAGTATTTGATATTTCACTGCTGGGAAAAGGGGTTCTGACTGTCTACTCTATCAATGCCTCTCATAATTTTGATATACTTCATTCAGGTCTCCCCTCAACCTCCAGGAAAATCATCAAGTCTGTCCACCCTCTCACTGTAGCCAATGCCCTCTAATCCAGGTAAACTTCCTCTGCACCCTTTTGAAAACCCCCACATCCTTCCCGTAATGGGGCGACCGGAACTGCACGCAATACTCCAAATGCAGCCGAACCATAGTCCTGTAAAACTGCACCACGACTTCCTGACTCTTAAGGGCCTGTTCCACTTACGCGACCTCGTGGTCGTTTGAGGCGTAAGGGCAACGTATGGCCGCGCGGGGCCGGTCCCAAAATCTTGCAGTGGCCGAAATCTTTGCGCGCCAACGGCCTGTCGGCATGCAGGTACCTTGCGGTCGTACGCAGCGTCGTTGCGCGATGACGTCACCGCCTGGCGTGGCATTGCGTGATGACGTCACCACCCGACGCAGTGTGACACCTAAATTCAGTCGGCCCGCCTCCTGCCCAGCTGTTTGGTAAGCATGACACAAATAAACTTTGCTTCCGTTTGGTCGCACCAAACGGACGCAATCGCATGCAAGTGGGACAGGCCCGTTACACGCAATTCCCCAACCTATGAATGCAAGCCCACCACGTGCCTTCTTTACCACTCAAGCTTCTTTCAGGGGCTTATGACGAGCCCCCAAGATCCCTCTGCACATGAATGCTGTTAATGGTCTTGCCATTAATTGTATATTTTCCCATTGTATTCAACCTCTCAAAGTGCAACACCTCACACGTGTCCAGATTAAACTCTATCTGCACCCATTTTTGTAGCTGATCCCACTGTATACTTTGATAGCCGACCTCACAGTCCGCCACCCCAGCAATCGTGCTGTCATCTGACGTGTGGATAGGCATATGGATAAGCTGGGAATGGAGTGATGTGGATGCAGGCAGATAAGAGTTGGTCTTGACATCAAGACGAACCAACCCTTCATGTTAACATCCAAGTCATTTATGTACATCACCGAGTACATGTGTTAGAGCTCTCGCATTAACTGAGGTTTCAGAGTAGACATAGTGCACTGTGGAAGGGCTTTCTCTCATTCGCATTTGCAATCTAGGAAAGGTATTTTAAGTTGGGCAAATAAATATTTTAGAAAGTAAAATACGGAATGCATAAAAATACAAATATATCATTTTATTTGTGGAGCATCCTGGACAAAGCCCTCCTTGGCCTCCACAGAGGGCAGTGGAGACCAAGTCACTGGATGGATTTAAGAGAGAGTTAGATAGAGCTCTAAGGGCTAGTGGAGTCAAGGGATATGGGGAGAAGGCAGGCACGGGTTTTTGATAGGGGACAATCAGCCACGATCACAATGAATGGCGGTGCTGGCTCGAAGGGCCGAATGGCCTCCTCCTGCAACTATTTTTTATGTTTCTATGTAATACAGCTCACCGCCTCCATGACACACTGGTCAACCTGAGGAGCACCTTCCTGGGATAAATAAAGTTCTATCAAATCGTATATAAAATACTGATTTTAGAAAGTACAAGTAAATATTTCATCAAATAAAATACCGAGACGCACCACATCATTAGCACACCAAGTGATTGGGTAAAGATTGAAGACGTGCTTACTTGAGTTTTTCCAGAGACCAATAATGCGTGGCCCCATTCTTCAGATCCTGTACTTCCACCGCAACCACAGTCCGGGGGAACAGCCGGGCTTCCCGATCCAACTCTGCCTCAGCAGGGAGTAATTCAGGAGGAAGCGGCGAATACAGCGTGTCCGTGAGCAGCACAAACTGGAATTGGACCTGAATGTGAGGGGTGGGGAAAGGGAAGAAAACATCCAAGAAGTTGGTAGGGGTTGTGAAACTGAGAGTTAGTTTATCGTTGCGTTCTGAAACATCTTTACTGTTCTTTCTGCCCACATCATCAATAACGCAAGGAATGAATGATATGAATGAGAAACAAAATTCTTGTGCACCGCCTCAGTGTAATCTGTTATTCTTACACGCTTACTCGTATCCTATTATTGGGCCTATGCACTGTAAGAATGTTATTGAATTGTATGCAATATAGGAATTTCACTATACCTAGGTACAGTGACAACGTGCCATTGAAGGCATAAGGTAGAGCAATGTAGGAAGACCGTCAAAGGTTATGGGGAGAAGGCAGAAGAATAGGGGTGAGGGGGAAAAGTAGATGAGCCATGATTGAATGGCTCGATGGGCTGAATGGCCTAACTCTGCTCCTGTGGTCTTCCCCTCCCCCCCCCTCCCCATGTGGCTTAAAAGACTGAACCTCAGATATCACTGTGGAAAATTACTTACAACTTATCCAAAATAATAACCGGATTCAGCGTTGGAAATGGCAGACCACATATTCAGTGAGGATACATGGCTTCTAAAAATCAAAACGAACTAAATTTGTCGTGTATGTTTTTCAGTGATTGATTGGTTAAACGCAGTTTTTACATTCCCCACCCCACTGTGCAATTGTTCCAGATCATTCCATCATCACCTCTGAGGAGCAATGCATCTCAATGGACAAGTTAAACTTGGTCCGTGGATGACATTTAATCCTGGAGTAACGCATTGTGTCAGCACGTGCCCAGCATGGACAGCTGTCGGCTGAATGTTAGTATTTTAAGCCTTCGATAATTGGTTTAAACTCAGAATGCATTTGGTTTAAATAACTGTACTTGGAAAGCTCAAAAGATTTTAAAACGTCATGAAGTTTAGTTTAGTTTGGAGATACAGCGTGGAAACAGGCCCTTCGGCCCACCGAGTCCGCACCGACCAGCGATCCCCGCATACATTAACACAAGGGAAAATGTACGCATACACCAAGCCAATTAACCTCCACACCTGTACGTCTTTGGAGTACAGAAGGAAACCGAAGATCTCGGAGAAAACCCACGCAGGTCACGGGGAGAACGTACAAACTCCGTACTGACAGCAACCATAGTCGGGATCGAACCGGCACCTCTGGCACTGAAAGAGCTGCAAGGCAGCAACTCTACCGCTGCATCAGCGTGGCGCCGGGTGGACTTTGGCCCAACAAGTCCATGCCATCCATCGATGGCTCGATCACACCAGTTCTATGTTATTATCCTACGTTTGCATCCATACCCTACACAATTGACAGAGGGCAAACAACCTTCAAACTCGCACCTCTTTGGGTTGTGGGAGGAAACCGGAGCACCCGGAGGAAACTCACGTGGTCACGGGGGGAACATGTAAACTCCACACAAACAGCACACGAGGTCTGGATCAAACCCGGGTCTGTGTCGCAGTGAGGCAGCAACTCTACCACCGGCCCCACTATGCCACCCACTTCCAGCAATGGGGTCCTTGATTTTTACATAATGCAGCTTTTGAAACATCGCTAATCCAATTGTTTGAGCTGATAAGAGTTCAAATTGTACTTCAAGGGTTGGGAATTCATATGCAATTTAATAAATCTGGAAAAGCAAAAACTCTTCGATCAATCTAAGAACCTGCTGGATTGTCATAAAACTCTTTCTGCTTCAGTTACGTCGCTTAGGACTTCCAGTGTGCTGTGTTTTATTAGACCTATAAGCCCACACCATATCAACAGCCAAGTGAGCTCCTCAGCTGTCAAGAAGGCAACCCCTATCTCCAACAGGAGACAAGCAATGGGTGATGGCGGTGTCTACAAGCTGTGACCACTCATAACACATTACCTTCTTCTTCAGCTCAACACTAATAGCATTCGCCTCCTTCAGGTAGACAGCATTGCCCCAAAGCAAGTCCCGTAGGGATGTGAATTGGTGATACTTCCACTTCCTGTATGCCCACTCAGCCAGCTCATAGTCACGCTGGGTCCAGTGTGCTAGAGAGACAATTAGAAATGTGTCAGTAACAGTCTCTACCATCAATCAGGCATCTGTTAAGTAAAACGCCAATTACTTTATTTTCCCTAAAAAAAACACAAGTACTGGAGTAACCTAGTGAGTCTGGCAGCATCTCTGGAGAACATGCAAAGGTAACATTTTGGATCGGGATACCTTTAAGGGCCTGTCCCACTTAGGCTATTTAGCATCTTTCTGGTCGCCGCTGGATTTTCAACATGTTCAAACATTTTTGGTGACAGTCGGCGACTGTGGGTTGACGCCAGTGAGCGTAGCTTGACTTCTTCTGACATAGGTGCTGCCGTAGGTTGTCACCAGGTGACGTTGCTGTCGCCGGTGCTGACTCTGGTGAATTCCATTGGCA
Organism: Okamejei kenojei; assembly: GCA_035221665.1. Lineage (NCBI taxonomy): Eukaryota > Metazoa > Chordata > Chondrichthyes > Rajiformes > Rajidae > Okamejei > Okamejei kenojei. Next base: position 7,527,490 of record CM069162.1, read on the forward strand.
ACTACCTACGTCAACCGGCGATAGGTATCGGCAACTGAAGTGTCTTCAGTGGTCGCCGTCAGGGTCGTAGCTTGTCGCGGGTGGGCGTAGGTTGACCGGTTGTCGTAAGTTGCCGCCTGTGTGGTCGTAGGTGGGCGTCCTAATGGGTCACCAGTAGCTTGCCGTAGCTTGCCGTGACTAGGTGGTAGGTTGTAGCTTGTTGTAGACATTGTCGTGGGGGGGGGTTTCTCGGCGACCTGCTATGACTATGACAGACGCCGGCAGTCGCCTAAAAAAAAAATCGTCTAAGTGGGACAGGCCCTTTACAGAGTCAAATCAGAAGGAGGATCCTGACCCAAATCACCACCTATCAACACCTTTAATTTGGGGAAACGTACATGGAGTGCACTTGAAATCCAGCCGGGAAGTTCACCCCGAAAATGTGGCGCCTAGGGCAGGTGAAGTGCCCGATCTCTACCTCATTGGGATCTCCGTGGCCGATTGGTGGGTCGAATTTGTCGCCTGCGGCCGGGACACTGCCGGATCCATTCCCATAGCTGACTTGCCAGGCCAACTTTGCGGGCCGGTCACCTCTGTTGGTCTGGCAAAACAGATAATATGGCAAGGCTCTGGGACCAAGAGTGGCGGTGATAATCGGTGCTGGACCTGTGCCTTGAACATTAGGTTTCAAACACTTGAGAGAATTTTAAAAAGCAAACTGCATCCTATTGACCTCTACTCTGCTCAATTAGTACGGGTGTCAGAGGTTATGCGAAGAAGGCAGCAGGATGGGGTTAGGAGGGAGAGATAGATCAGCCATGATTGAATGGCAGAGTAGACAAGGTGGGCCGAATGGCCTCATTCTACTCCTATCCCTTATGACCTTAATTATCAATTCTTTTGATCAGCACAATATTTACTTCTAAAGTTTCAGAGTAAACTTTATGCTGTTAATTCCATCATGAAGTCACCCAGCACCACTTGTTGCAACAGCATCTCACCGTCTGAGGAATTACAGACAATTCACTTGTGACAAAAGGGAAAATTAGCTTGATTCATGTTATCAAGATTTTGCCTGATGTCTCTTGCCACCTGACAGTCTGCCACAGTTAAAATGCAAGAGGCCTTATAATTCTGAGGAGGGAGTTTTAAACAGAATTCCAAGACAGGGAAAGGGGCAGCTGTCCGAAGACCAGGCCTGAAGAAGGGTCCCAACCCAAAAGGTCACCTCTCCACGTCCCAACCAGAAACATCGCCTATCCATATTCTCCAGAGTTGCTGCCTGACCCACCTAGTTACTCCAATACTTTGTGTCTCTCCTTGGTAAACCAGCCTCTGCAGTTCCTTGTTTTTAGGTCTCATTAAATGTCTAAAAGTGCCAATGTCACATAATCCTTCCATTCTCCTCGCTGGCATTCTTACCTTGGCCATGCCTGCACAGAATGTACTGTAATTGTGCTTTACAAGCAACTATCATTAATGTATTGAGCGGACACCAGGTTTATCGATGGGCGTAGGAAGGAACTGCAGTCACTGGCTTTCCACTGCAGGTAGACACAAAATGCAGGAAAACTCAGCAGGACTGAAGAAGGGTCTCGACCCGAAACATCACCCATTCCTTCTTTCCAGAGATGCTGCCTGTCCCACTGAGTTACTCCGGCAGTTTGCGTTTGTTTCAGGTTTATTGACGGGGCAGCTTTAAATGACCAAGATCTTGATTAGTCTCATCCATGTTACCTTCCTCTTCCTCCTCATCCTCCTCCTCCTCCTCCTCTTCAGTTGTTTCTGCAGCTAGAGAACGGGTTTCCACTTGCTTCTGTAAAGCTTCCAGTTTACTTTCATAGTCCTGGCAACAAAGACGGAACATGTGTAGAAAAGAAGGACATAAGCAGGCAAACGTATTCCATCAGTCCGAGGCTGAGAAATCTAAAGAGGACAGGCTACTGCTTACACTGCAACAGTGATATATATATTTTACCATCATGGACTTGCCCAACACGGAAACAGGCCCTTCAGCCCACCTTGTCCATGCTGACCAAGTTGGCACACTAGGCTAGTCCCATTTGCCCGCTTATGGTCCATTGCCCTCCAAACTATCCCTATCCAAATATCTGTCTGAGTCTTTGAAAAGCTGTAATTGTACCCAGTTCTATAGATTCTTCTGGAAGCTCATTCCAGATACGGACTATCATCAGTGAAAAAGTTGCCCCCCGATGTCCCTCTTACATATATAAGTAGATAATAGGTGCAGGAGTAGGCCATTCGGCCCTTCGAGCCAGCACCGCCATTCAATGTGATCATCCTGATCATTCCCCTCTCTCCGTAAGCCTGGGCCCAATAGTTAAAGGATCCTCTACCCTGGGGGAAAAGACCGCAGACTATCTATATCCCTTGTGATCTTGTACACCTCAAGTACATCACCCCTCAGCCTCTTAGGCTCTGTAGAAGAAAGGCCTATCCAACCCCTCTCTCTCTCTCTCTCTCTCTCTCAACTCAAGCCTGCAAGCCAAGGTAACATCCTGGTGAATCTTCTCTTCACCTTTACCAACTTAATGGTCTCCTTCTTATTGCCAGGTAACCAGAACTCCAAGTGTGGCCTCACCAGCTGCATCGCGATTGTATTCCACTGGGTTGCGCCGTCAGCGATGGCAGCCTCGCCAACGGTCTGTCTGTCTTTTCGTCTTTTTTCTTATTTTTAGCGTGTTTTAAAAAGTTTGTGTTAATGTTCGCTGTTTTTTTTTAAAATGTGGGGGTGGGTGTCGGGGGAAACTTTTTCAATCTCTTACCTTGCCGTAGATACGATTGTTTTCCGGATAGTGTCTCTGGTCATTCTGCAGCTACACATCATGGAGCTGGTGGCCTTGCTCGAGACTGACTTTGAGCCCCACCGTGGGGTCGTGAACTTACCATCGGAGCATGCGATCCCTTGCCTGGGATCGACACTCCAACCGTGGCCTGCGGATTTCAACATCGAGGAGCTTGCAGTCTCGGGTAGAGACTGATGTCGGGAAGCTCCTGAGTTGCAGAAGGTTCGACTAGTCCCGACCCAGGGTCCGATCGCCAGGCACGGGGGAGCCGAGATCCCCCCCAATGCAGGAGCTTGATCGCCTCGATGCGATGGGTACGGCCGCCGGCTAAGGGAGCCAAAATCGCCTCATCAACGGAAGGCTCGAGGCCCCCGGCCGCGGGAGAACAAAGAAGGGAAGAAGATTGAACTTTTTTTGCCTTCCATCACAGTGAGGAATGTGGAGGAGTCACTGTGGTGGATGTTTATATTAAAATGTTTTTTGTGTGTTTTGTTGGTTTTTATTGGTATGACTATGGCAAATCAAATTCCTCGTATGTTGCAAAACATACTTGGCTAATAAAGCATGATTATGATTGCAAGCGTTAGAGACAATGGCGTTATCAGCCAGATTAGCAGCACAGCATTCCAAACCGTTCGAAAACAAGATGTTCCCAAGACAGGTGGGAGATGTTTTCGCACCTGTTCCCACACAATGCCTGGGACTGTCTTGTTTTGCTGAGTAAGGCAGGTTGGGCGGACCACCTGCCTCTAATAGTGCAGAAACGATGCACACGGGGGGTATGGGGGCTTATGACTGGCTCCGGGAGGGGGTAGGACATGGTCTGCTCAGATAAGAAGTGTCATAAAGGATGGTGTCGGGCAGCCTTCCAGAAGGAGAGAACCTCAGCCTTGGACCGTGTCGCAAACGGTGTGAGGCAGGTGATCGACAACAGGAACCTCCTGCGGCATGCTCTGCTGTGTGCCCAGGGTTTGCAAGTGCGTACGCAGATACACGATTCCATGTGCCTTATTTAGTAGTGTAATAAAATACCTTGTTATTCACACTGTTGTCTGGATTGGGTGATTTATTGAACACAACAACGATGTCCTAACTTTTGTACTGTATACTCTTCCTAATGAAGGTAATCGTACTGATGCCAGCTGCACTGTGCACCTGACCCGCCACTTTATTTTATTAATATTTATCTATTTATTTATCTATTTATTTATTTATTTATTTATCTATTTATTTATTTATTTTAATGGGGGTTTTTTTATTAGAAGCAAGTAAATAATAAGAACATTTCATGCATAACAGTCATACATTGCTAATATTATCAATTATTTAATGACTGTTTCTATATATATTTCTTTTTATATAGATAGATAATAAAGAAAGAGAAAATAAAAAGCATGATAAAGAAGAATGGAATAATTTACTAATAATACATTGGAGATAGGATCGTAAATTATAAAGTACAACTTTTCATCTAATCCTTGATTCGAGCTTCAGTCAGGTTCTCGTGCCGAACCAGTCTGCCCCTTCAAATAGTCAATAATTGGAGACCATATTCTGATAAAAAGTTCTTGTTTGTCCATTAAGACAAGTCTAATTCTTTCCAAATGTAGGGTCTCCGACATTTCCATAATCCACATTTTAATTGTGGGGATTATAGGACCTTTCCAAATTTCTTATATTATTTTTTCCCCAGTTATTATACTATAGCCGATAAAGTTTCTTTGGCTTGTAGTAAGTGTTAGACTCACCACTTTAAATGAACCATGCACCTGTACTCCTAGGTCTCTCAGTTCTACAACATTCTCCAGGTCTCTACCATTTACTGTGCAATTTCTGCCCCACTTTGACGTACCAAAGTACAACACCTCACACTTGTCAGAGTTAAATTCCATTTGCCATTCCTTGCGCCACCTTCCCAACTGATCTGGATCCTGGAGTAAACTTAAGTGTCTTTCACACTGTCTCCCACAGCCACCAATTTGTGTTATCTGCAAAATTACTAACACTTGTTAGCCAAATCGTTAATGGATTTAACCAACAGCAATGGACCCAGCCCTGACTGTAGTAGCACTGCTTTGGGCACAAGCATCCGACCCAGAACCTCACCTATCCACGTGTAGGAAGGAATTGCAGATGCTGGTTTATACCGAAGATAGACACAAAGCGCTGGAGTGACGCAGCGAGATAAGCAGCATCTCTGGGGGAAAAGGACGGGTGAGGTTTCAGGTTAAAAACATAGAAAACAGAAAAATATGTGCAGGAGTAGGCCATTCAGCCAGCACCACCATTCAATATGATCATGGCTGATCTATCTCTCCCTCTTAACCCCATTCTCCTGCCTTCTCCCAATAATCCAACACCCGCACTAATCAAGAATCTATCTATCTCTGCTTTAAAATATCCATTGACTTGGCTCCACAGCCTTCTGTGGCAAAAAAAATCCAGATTCACCACCCTCCAACTCAAGAAATTCCTCCTCAACTTCTTCATAATGGAACATCCTTTAATTCTGAAGCTATGATCTCTAGTCCTAGACTCTCCCACTAGTGGAGACATCCTCTCCACATCCACTCTATCCAAGCCCTTCATTATTCAGTATGTTTCAATGAGGTCCCCCCTCATTCTTTTAAACTTCAGCGAGTACTGGGCCACTGCCATCAAACGCTCATCATATGTTAAGAAGTGTTGAGACTCTTCTTCAGACTGCCGGGTGATGTTTCGGGTCAGGACCCTTCTTCATTTTCCAGTCCGAAGAAAGGTTCAGACCAGAAACTGCACTCATCCTTTTTCTCCTGAGATGTTGCCTGGCCTGCTGAGTCACTCAACACTTTGTGTCTAACCTCACATATCCATGTTCTCCAGAGATGCTGCCTGACCCATTGAGTAAATCCAGCACTTTGTGTCCTTTTGTGTAAACCAGCATCCTAGTTTCTTCCTCCGCAATCACCTTTGACTCCTTCCTCCAAGCCAATTTTGAAACCAATTGGTTAGGTCACCTTGGATTATATGCATTCCAACTTTCCAGACACGCGAACCATACAGGACCTCGTCACAGGCCTTGCTGAAGTCCACATGGACAATGTCTACTGCCCTGCACTCATCAATCCGCTTGGTGAGCTCTTCAAAAAAATCTCGCAGAGCTGTGAGACACGTGCCAAAATTTACATTCATCACCGTCCCTTCCCTCCAATTATAAAATGGCTGAGTGAAGCAAAAGATACCCAAATTCCTTGATAAATGTAATCACATTTGCAAATTTAACATTTTTAAAAGTTAAAGGATGCATGCTTGCTTAATTGAAAAAGCACTCAAATTAACTTAAAGTCTTAAAAGAGTCAAGTACCCACATATCGATTATAGGTTTGCACTTTTTGCAGCTTTATATCAAGGAAACCCACGAATGGCAGGTTTGGAAAAATAACTCCCCAAAAAAGCAAAATTAAAGAAAGCACATGAGCTTCCAGATCAGAATCCGTTCGTACACGTCTGCAACTAAATACTCAGGGTGAATACATTCCAGCTCGAAAGTGCGATGAAAATGCATTGAAAAGGCCCTGATTATCATCAGCAAAATGAAAAAATGTGAAATGATCGTAACAAATTGACAAGCACTTTGCAAAACATTAGCTTTGCACCAGACGTTTGAGAATGATGGTGTGACTGACGCTGCCAATTAATGCAAGCAATTAATACTAATCTGATATAATTGCATTTCAATTGGTAATCTTTGGTAATCTTCACAGTGGCTTTAGCAGAGTAATTAATTTTATCAGTTCATTAACAATTACACAACATCAGAGTTAATCTAGTATATTCAAATCTCAAAAGTTATACCCAAGGGTCCTCAGAATAAGTGCAAGTGTTAGAAAAATAACTTCTTGTTGGAACTGGAGACCATCTCAATATTAAAAGTTCACAAACCATTGCATTTTGCACTTCCAATAGAGACATGATTGTCGTACTATTGTTTACACCTGGAGTGGGACAGGCAGATCAAAGCTTACAAAAATAAATCATCCAATCTTGAAATTTAAAATACTAATAGATTGAATCTGCTATAATTTTTAGAGTTACAATATGACTTTTTATATCCTTGTATTTTTTAAGCAGCAAGATGAACCAGGAAGTCGGGGCGATTAAAAAAAATAAATCGTATTTTACAAAGCAAATCCGTACATCCGTATTCTTATGGAATTCTCTGCCACAGAAGGTAGTTGAGGCCAGTTCGTTTGCCATATTTAAGAGGGAGTTGGATGTGGCCCTTGTGGCTGAAGGGATCAGGGGGTATGGAGAGAAGGCAGGTACAGGATACTGAGTTGGATGATCAGCCATGATCATATTGAATGGCGGTGCAGGCTCGAAGGGCCGAATGGCCTGCTCTTGCACCTAATTTCTATGCTTCTATGTTTCTTATCGCATTTCCGTACAAAATACGGAAAAGTCATGCTACTTGGCAGCTCTGCGTGGGCATTGCATCTGCCTCCATTTATTGGCTTTCTCTGAGCTCCAGGATATCCTGTGTGCCACCAGGCTGCATGAATGACATTAAGTCGCGGATCGTGCAGAGTGGCTTCAAGCTGATCAATTAAACACAAATTGAGCAGGTACTATTGCGAGGTTTAAGGAGCAATTAGACAGGTACGTGAATAGGACCGGTTTAATGGGCCAAATGCAGGCGGGTGGGACTAGTGTAGCTCGGAGATGTTGGATGGTGTGGGCACATTGGGCTGAAGAGCCCGTTTCCAAGCTCTATGACTATGAAGAATTTTAACCTCACTCAGAAAGTGCACACCAACACCCTCACCCCCTATTTGGTTGCTTACACTCATTGAACCTACCTGAAAAACAGCAATATTTTGTTCAGCGCACGCACAGAAGCTTCATGCGTGACATTCTCTCCACCTACACGGTCCATTACCATTGCTTCTTTCCATCTCCAGTTACCTTGCCCCTCAGAAAGACACAAAGTGCTGGAGTAACTCAGCGAGACAGGCAGCATCTCCGGAGAGAAGGGATGGGGGACATTTCGGGTCGAGACCCCGTAGACTGGACACCTTGGTTCAAGACTTGCCAACCTGCTGCAGTAGGTTCTGTCTGATCAGTGCCAATTAATTGCTTTCAAATCTTCAACCAAATCACCCCATGGGTTTCTAAATTCTCAGGAATAACCAGAGTTGTTTGCTGAACCATTCTTTCTACTTCGAGGAAGTCAAGCTTCCTACATCAAACAAAAACCTGATTAAATTGCAACGTACTGTACACAATTATCTCAGCAAGGCATTTGAGTGCAAGTTCGTCTAATATTGGCTATGGGTCAGGAATCAAGGGTACCAGTGTTGCCACAGAGTAACAAAATAAACCTGAAGACCAGCTAGAAATAAGTCTAAACACCACAATCGCAACCTCTGGGTCTTGTTTGGTAGACGTGGCTGTTATTAGTAAGGCCTGCATTTAATACCCATTCCTTACAGCTCTTCAGTAGATTGTGGCGAACAGCCACATTGAACCTCCGAAAGTCCACATGGTGTAGGAATCGCCACAGATTCACTCGCTGGGAAGCTCAACCGAGATGGATAAAAATAACATGGTAGTGATGATGAAGGAATGACATGACGGTGCGTGGTTTGAAGGGGAACTAGCAGGTACTGGGCCATCTGTGCAGATATTGTTGATGTTCTATTGGGAGAAGCTGCTGAAGCATTGGAGAGCTGCTGCAGTTCATTCTAAGGAAGTCAAACTGTACACTCGTGTCGAAAAGAGAGCACGTTTCAGATGGAGTGTGGGCCTATAGGCTGCTTTGCCCAAATAGTGCGAAGCTCCGTTATCATTGTTGGATCATCGCTCATCTATGTTTAGTTTAGATTTAGTTTATTGTCAGGTGTACCAAGTTACAGTGAAAAGCTTTTGTTGCGTGTTAACCAGTCAGCGGAAAGACTGTGCACGATTACAATCGACCCTTCACCACCGTACATACGTTTAGAGGAGAATAACGTTTAGTGCAAGATAACTTCCAGTAAAGTCCAATTACAGGTAGTCTGAGGGTCTCCAGTGAGGAAGATCGTAGCTCAGGACCGCACCAACTCCTGACTTGAGCCTTCAGCTGGTGGAAACTAAGAGGACAACCAGCAGCAGGCACTGGGGAATTACAGCACCTACAAGCTTCCTTTCAAGTAACAATCCGTCCTAACATGGAAACGCATCACTGGTCCTTGACTATTGCTGGCTTGCCACTAACAGTCATACGAGAGTATCTTCAACGGGTTGCTTCTCACCGCTATTTTTTGAGGCAAGAAGTGATGAGCTTTAGACACTCTGCCAGTTCATCACTTTGAATGATTAAAACACATTATAAAATTGGTGGTATTTAGATGTTGCCATCTAATGGAACAATTTTCACCCAGGCTTGGGAGTCCAACAGCATCTTCATATCCTCTTGAAGACCAAATTATGTTGGGGGTTAGTTAGGTCCTTAAAAATCCAGCAATAAATACTATGCTTCAGCAAGTGGCAATACTGCCAACTTCAACCTGTCGTGTGAGCAGATTATTTAAGGTGTTTAGGGGCCGGCCTGATACCAGTCTATGGGAAAATGCTTGAAGCTATTACTGAGGATAGAGTAAAGAGGTATGTAATAAATCACATTAAGCAAAGTCAATGTGGATTAATGCAAGAGAAATATGGTTTGACAAGTCCAAGAGAATTTTGAGAATTTAGTTTCTGTAAGGAGTTGCCAAATGCCATTTTAAATCTGGAATTTCAAAAGGCAGTTGATTATATTATGAAACAACCTTTTGTGAGCCGACTAAAGACACGAGGCTGCAGGCATTGTATAGCTACATGAATAGAGGGTTGTTTAAAAGGGCCGGACATTTTTGGTTGAATTTTGATTGAAACATGGAAACAGGCTGTTTGTCCCACCAAGTCCACGTCAACCATCGATCACCCGTTAACTCCAGTTTCACATCCACTCTGTACACACAGACCAATTATCCTACAGACCCCCATGTCTTCTTGATGCGGGAGGAAACCGGAGCACCTGGATGAAACCCACGTGACCACAGGGAGAACTGCAAAGGCCGCACAGGAGGCCATGACGGGACCCGGGTCTCTGGTGCTGTGCTATACCCCAATGGTACCAAGTTCCTTCACCGTGGAAAGGAACGGGCTGCCCCACTAGATCCATACTGGACTCTTGTCTACTCTCACTGTTGGTTGACCAGGGTTCATTGCTGCCAGTTCTGCAGTCTTCGTGGTAGCCCGAGTGTGGCTGGTAAGACCAGCCCTGGTGGCCCACAATCAGAGGCAGGACACTCATACAAGTTACATGAATGACTTTGGAAAAAAAAGACTGATCTTAGTGTAACCAAGTTTGCTGATAATACAAAGCTGTGCTCTTGGACAAATTCAATCATCTTCAGTGACTTTAGCAGTTTCAAGAACACTAGGGTGCTATTTCACAACAGAAGTTGTTTTTTTTTATATTGAGGGAGACAGCAGAGAACAGGCCACGCTGACCATCGATCACCCACTCACACTAGTTCCATGTTATCCCAACTTTTCATCCACTCCCTACACACCGGGGACAATTTACAGAGGCCAATTTACAAACCCACATATCTTTGGGATGCGGGAAGAAACCGGAGCACCGGAAGGAAACCCACATGGTCACAGGGAGAACGTGCAAACTCCACACAGGCAGCACCCAAGGGCAGAATCCAAACCGTTTCTCTGGCACTTTGAGGCAGCAGCTCTACCAGTTGCACCACTGTGTCATCCAGAAGTGTACACATTTAAAGGCTGTGGCAATTAGTTAGCTTTAACTCTGTTAACTTTATTTTTCAATCCTACCGTCTATATTGCTCAACCAGGCTGGGGTCAAACAAAAAAATGGAAGGACACTGCCATGAAGGCAATGAATTATTCAACACTCCTTTCTCAGTAAACCTTCAATGGCAAGATTAGAATCTCTCTCCATTGTGATTGCTGGATTAAATCTTTAAATCCAGTGATTTTCTGCAGAAAAAGCAGTCACTATTATTTGAGATGACAAAATGGAAAAGTATCTTCTCTAAACAAATACTAAATATTCAGCTATCATTTGATAATTAAAAAGATTTGGGAGCTTTGAAAATGGTTCCACTTAATTGATGCATGGCAACAAAATTCGCATTGTATTCTCAAACCACAGCTTGTATTTCTCAGTTATTCAGCAATATAAGGGCCAACATAGAATAAGTCTGCTAAGGTTCAAGCCCAGTCAGTGATGCTAAAAGTTCATTTATTATCACAGCTATAACGATTAATAACACTTCATTGGGAAAAACCAACACAAACATGAAAACTCAGCACTTTATTTGACTGAAACCCTTAAAACAGAAGTTCCCAATAATCTGAACTGGGCACAAAGTGTGTGGTACAGTTGTCAGAAACAGCAAAACAAATTGGTGCTACAGAGAAAGGCATCATAGTCATTGTGATTTGCAAAGTTATGAAAAAACTCTCAATTTTACAATACCACACTAATAGAAAACCTGATAGAATCAATGTTACCTTTTATTGAATTAATTCTTAATGCACACTAAAAACCTTTATTATGTACGGATGCCCACAAATACCCATAATGAACCATCCGACAGGAGGGGAAAGTAACAAGAGGCTGAGTAGCACCATTTCCTTAACATCAGAGGGCTTTGTTTTAGAACAGAGGCAATTAAAAAAAAAAAAACCCCAGCTAATTCTAGGAACAAAAACTAGCCGCCTGCTTTGTTACTCGGGTCAACATAAAAACCTTCCTGCAAACAGCAATGGCAATGCTGGAAAATAGGACATTTCTTAATCAGGATTTAGTGGTGAAAAAAATATTGCAAAGACAGTGTACAATCAGTGTAGGTTTGGAGGTACTGTGGCAATTTGTGTTCTCAGAAAGCCTACATTGTCCAGAGCGCACATGAATCAAAGGACTTTCAACATTTTAATGTGTTCGTTAAATGAAGCTGCCCTCACCCAGATAGAATCAAGATCTGAAAATATCAAGAGTTATGCATCAACTGGTGAATCTGTAGAATTCTTTACCACAGACTGCTGTGGAGGCTAAGTCAATGGATATTTTTAAGGCACAGATAGATTCTTGATTAGTGCAGGTGTCAGGGGTTATGGGGAGAAGGCAAGAGAATGGGGTTAGGAGGGGGAGATAGAAAAGCCAAGATTGAATGTAGGGGCAGACTTGACGGAGCCTAATTCTGCTCCCATCACTTATGACCTTATGAACATGATCAACTATTACAGCAGCTGTCCAAAATTTACCAAATAATTCATGAGAATGTCATTGTCCTAGATGTTACCTTGCATAGATGATTTCCCTCACCCTCAAGAAATGATCCTCAAATTAAATGAGAATTAATATTGAAGAAATAATTGCCTGCAGTTATGTGTACGTTTAATGGAGTCAACATTTTTAAGTCTATTATTAAGTTCATTTAACGTTATGAATTAATTGAAAGTTAAAATAAAAATATTTGTTAAAATGCAAAACAAGAGAAATTACTAATCTTCCTTTGAAACACGACAAATGACAAAATGCACCAGTTGTCCAAAACAATGTCAAAGTTTCTGGAGCATAAAAGAATAATAATCTTTGAATGAAACTTTATATGATGAGGCAGAAATTAGAAAAAAAAACTAAAGCATATACCAATTTTAAAGAAGACTAATTGTGTGTATAGTTAAAAAAATGATAACATGCTCATTAAGAAAATTAAACAAATCGAAGAAAGTTTAACTTAAGACACCCTACATACACATTACATCAATTGAGAAAGCCAAAAATGAACGCCTTCACAATGTCTTGTATCATTTACATTATTCATAATCTTCATTCAAATATTAAGTGATAGAACATATTTAACCATGATGTTGTGTTAGTGTGATAAACAAGACCCAAGAAGGAACCTACAATTTTCAGAATACTCGAGTTAAAAAAAAGTCCACACGCAAAACTCCAGATCTCCAGAGTAGAATCGATCTCCAGAGTAGAATCCTACAAATGCCAAATCTGTATTTTTTTTTATTTTTTTTTAAGAGGTTTTGAAAGCAATCATTCAGTATTTGGGGGGGTGAAGTTTTTTCTTTAAAAAGTACAAATACTTTCAAAGAGGAAGTGCCTAGTTTGGAATGATTTGCATTAGTTCATGAAGTAGAAAGTTTGTAAAGTTTAGGGAAGTGTGTAATTTTTTAAAATTGTGTTCAAAATATGAAATTCAAATACTGTTATAGCGTTGTTGGCACATTTAATCAGATCCTTCATTTGAATAAAATAAAAAGTACTTATTATTATCTCCACTTTCTTTTTAATCAAAATATCTGTAGTAAGTTCAGACCAAAATAAAACAATTGAGTTTATGTTCAGAGCTTGCTGTTCTGTATTAAAACGTATAAGGCACTTGATCAGTTCCTTGCCAACAGCCTAATACCTAATCTTTGTTGAGTTATAGACATTAAACTATGAAATGCCTACAAATGCTCTCTTGAACTAAATTGTCAATCTCAAAAGTCTTTATTAACTGAGGTAGACAAAACTAAACAGGCAATATTGATAAAACTCCAATAATTCTGCATCCGATTGAAAATGGTTCAGCATCTGGAACACCGGTCAGTCACTAACACAAGCCAGAGGGACAGAGGTATGAATATTGACTTCTCTAAATTCAAGTAACCCTTGCCTTCCCTCTTTCTCCATCCCTCCCCCCTTCTCAGTTCTCAGACTAGTCTGACTGTCCTCGTTTACATTTTATCCGCGTACTTTGTTGTTCCATTCTGCATTTTCCTTGATCTCCATCCCCTTTGTCTTGTTTTCACACCTTACACTTCCTTATCTCAGTATCTCTCCCTCGCCTGACTCAGTCTGAACAAGGGTCTCGACCCGAAACGTCACCCATTCCTTCTATCCAGAGATGCTGCATTTTGTGTCTATCTCCTGAGGCACAGAGTGCAGGCAGGATGCTCAACCGGAGCTAGTGTCCAGATAACCAGGGATCAGGAGTGTGGAGAGATTTGCGGCTGGAGCTAGAGTCTCAAATGCTTATACATACCATTCCCATTAAACTCAATGAGTTGGAGTCAAGGTCATAGACCTATACAGCACGGAAATAGTTATTTGACCTAACTCATCCATGCTGACCAAGTTTCCTAAGCAGGCTAATCCCACTTGCCCATATCCCTCAAAACCTTTCCTATCCATGTACCTGTCGAAATGTCTTTCGTATCCATCTCGATCACTTCCTCTGCTAGCTTATTCCATACACGTACCATCCTCGACGTGCAAAATGTCCCCTCTCACTTTAAACCCATGCCCTCTGTTTTTAGACCCCCCCAGCAAGGGGAAAAGACCGTGTTCATTCACTTTATCTATGCCCCTCGAGATTTTACAAACCTCCACACGGTTACTGGATAATGGATTATTTAATCATGTAACATGTAAAAAAAAGCTGAAATAAACATTTTTTGGTATTGTTAGGGAGATAATAATCTGTAGTCAGCCCTATTGGCACCAAAGTCCCAAGGTTGCCGGATTATTGGAGTTTTTCTGTATACCCTCTTAGTCAGCCTACCAGACCGCATAACAAAGAGAAATTATAAAAAAAACAGACCATTTGTTGACACAATTTAAATTTCCAAATGATTTATATTAAACATTTTAACTGTTATTCTTATGAGGCAGAAAAAAAAATTAAAAAATGGTATTTCAGGTAGAAAATCTGTATTTTTATGAAGTCTTGCATTCAGTGAAAGACTTTGATGACAAATACTTTGAACTGTTTGTCGAACGAAATTTGTCCAAATGCCAAAGTCAAATACAAAAGATACCGGCCCATTTTGATAGGATCTACGTGAAGTCAAAGGAATTCGGCAACAGTGATCACCCACAAAAACTAATTTCCACCACCTCGAAATAAAAAAAAAAGCACACAGAGGTGGCAACATTTGGGTTTTCGTTTCAAAACCATCGTTCAATTTGGACCTACGAAAGGACACTTGAGCTTATGAGGCAGGCATAGAAGAATAACAATTGAAAGGCAATCTGAAACAGGGAAATTTCATTCAAACTTGTTTTTGAATGACAAATAAAGAAATTCAATTCAATTCAAAATGGTATTTAACATTTGGGCCATTGGGCTTTAACTAAATATCTCAAAAGGCAAAATTAAGACATGTCAACTGTGTAAGGGTTAGATGTGAACTGTTTGCACTCCTTCCTGCGATCTTGGCAAGTACTTTAGATGAACTGACCGGACTTGAGAAAGACTTGAGAACTTGTAAAGTTCTGCTCAGTTCTCAACTGAGAAAAATGGGGAAAATGGGAATTTGAAACAAAGAAGAAAAATAGCTTTACTGAGCAATTTTCAAAAAAACAATGCCAATTGTTAGTGCATCTTTCATTGAGTTGGCAGCTTTCAAAACTGAATGCATTGCAACTGGCTGACCACAATCAACACATTGGCAGTAGACCTGGCCTTTTCACTTTCCAACATTTGTGATGGACAAAAATGTGCCCAGTGTGCGGTGAGAATTCTAATATTGTAGGAAGATTGACAGCCTGTAATTCTGGAAGCTGAAGCACCTTGGAAGCTCTTGAAGGGTGGTTGGTTTGGATTGGGGTTGGGTTGGGCTGGGCTGGGTTGGGGTGGGATGTGTAGGGAGAGGGCGGGGAATGGGAGGCACATGTTGGCGTCTGCTTCTATACAGTTGTCTCTCGCGATTTAAGGTTTGGTGCCGAGTACTGCCGGCGCATTCGCGGCGGGGTGGTGAAATGGTTGTGGTACGATCTATCAGTTCTAAAGTACTCCACTGGGTGGAAACACATTTCCGAGGAGCCGCTGTTGTAGTGGCAAGGCTGTTGGTGGACGCGTCGCTGTTGGAACGTGGGAGATTCCGGAGTGCGGCGGCCATCGGAGGAGGGCAAGGACTCCGTCGAGTGTGAAGACTGCCGACGCAGGCCGCGGTACTGTCCGCCGTTGAATGAGTTGCTGCGCCAGCGAGCTTGCTGCTCCTTCTTGTGGTGCTGCCTGTTGCGCTGGCCTTGGTTGTGCCCCCTGCCCGTTCCCTGCGGGTGCCAGGGCTGCGGCTGCTGCTCGCGTCCTCTCATTTCGCCGGCGTCTTCCTCCGCGCCGCTCCCGTCCTTGGCATCCCTCTCGACCACGAACTCCACCGCCTCCTTGTCGGTGATGATGATGTGCGTTCCCGGGCTCCAGGAGTTTCGGTGGCTGGGGTTGCTTTTGAAGGGGAAGCGCAGCTTGCGGTCGTAGGGCGGGATGAATCTGTGCGGACCGGTCTGCCGCCGAAGCTGCTTGGTGATCTCCTGCTGCTGCAGGTTCTTAAAGCGGATCTGCTCCAGTCTCATCCACCGCAGCCGGCCGCGACGGAACTCCGGATCCTCCGTCATCAGCTTTGTAACGCGCTCCTCCTTGCCCGACGGATCCTCGCTCCCAAAATCGCTGGTCTCGTACTTGCCCAGGCCTTTCTGCCTCGCGTCTTCACTATCCCCGCGTTTCCCCTCCAGCCAGTCTCTGCCAGTGGCACGTTTCCCACGCTGGTCCTGAGGCTCGATCAGCGGCAACACCTTCTCCATCTGCAGCATTTTGTCGCGCAGGATCTTGATCTCCTCTTCCTTCGTGTTGTTCTGAATCTTCACCTCTTGCAAGATGTTCTCCAGCTTGTCCACGTGACATTTGAGGACATCCACGTCACTGGGAGTCTTCACGGTGGACAACACGTCTTCGATCCGCTCCTCCCCGACGCCTACTGTATCCCACACATCCCTCGCTACGGCTCGCCAGGAATCCTTCTCGTTGGGATCCTTCTTCCCATACGCGGTAGAGAGCTCCTTCATTTTAACAATGGCCAGTGCCTCTATCTCCTGCCTAGTGTGCCTGAAATCATTCAAAGCCACCTCATAACATATCTCCTTCACAGCCTGGATCTTAAGGTCTGAGAACGTCACCCATTTGGGGTCTTTGGTGATTTTACGTCGCTTGGGTATCTGGTAAACTTTGATCTGTTCGTGTTTTTTCCCACTGCTGGGCAGGCCACACTTTTTTACAATGGTTTGCAGCTTGCTGGGGGGCAGCTTTTCCCGCAAGGAGGTTATCAATCGCCAACTCTCTTCACAAGACCTCTTGTCTGAATCATCCCCACTATCAGAATCTGCATCCTTTAAAAAAAAAACCAAAAATGCCCCAAAACAACCAAAATTAAAATTAAACCCAAAATTCAAATTGAATGAAAACAAAAACTATAGTTATGTAGAAAACATAGGTGGGGTGGGAAAAACTACGATGGAGTTAGGTGAACATGCTCAAAGCTTTTGGCACAGAAAACAAACACAGAATTATGGTTCAGAATTCAAAAGATAAAAACGTTTTTGCAAATATTTTTGAACTTGGCTCATATGTTATGCAATTTTCCCTGTTGAAGCAGCCTCCCCATTGGAAATTTAACCACATGTGGATACACACAAAATGCTGGAGTAACTCAGCGGGACAGGCAGCATCTCTGGAGAGAAGGAATGGGTGTCGTTTCGATTCTCGACCAGAAACGTCACCTATTCCTTCTCTCCAGAGAGGCTGCCTGTCCAGCAGAGTTCCTCCAGCATTTTGTCTATCTTCAGTTTAAACCAGCATCTGCAGCTCCTTCCGACACACATGTGGACACAGTTCCATTTGTTCATTTTGTTTATTTGTTCATTTTTGCTGCTTTTGAGGTACATTTTAGGATTAAGGTTTGACCCATGGACAAGCAAAAATATTTGCAGAAACAAACAAAATCAGATTTTTAAATATATTTTGCACCACAATTCTGCAGTTATTTAAATTTGACTAAGAAACGTTGCAAAAGGGAAAACAAAAAATAAAATTTTGATGCTTAATTCATGATATACAAAACTCCCTTACCATTTATTCAGACAATTTTAATCTGTTCTTTCCCCCTTTTTGAATTTCAAAGCTGCACCCGTCATGCTACAAACATGCAAAAAAAAGTGGCTGTCTCTTTTTGATCTCCATTTTAGTGTCAAGATACAAAAGTGTGGTGTAGACGTCAGATGCATGTAGTTAAAGTGGGTTAGTATGCAGGTACACATACAAATGCAGTTAAGTTCAGAGCAGCCAATACTGGTCTTATTACTAAAACAAAGGCAAGATATGTTTATTAAGTAGTTTCTCATCCTTGCAGATAAGGGAACGAGTACAGATGATGTGTGATCCAATGATCAATGTTTTATATCGCTCCTTTAAACAATTGGCACTATCGAAAAGGATAGAGATATGCGAGTGAATAACTTGTTTCAATGGAAATGCAAAGATCCAAATTGAACAAGGATTTTGGCAGACTGCTTGTGATGTTTCAATCCTACAATAGTCTAAATAACTTGATTTTCCAAAATTGTTTGTGTGTTTATTTTCAATTATATAGGATTCAAGTTAAGCAAGAATGAGATTCTACCAACTCTTAAATTTTGTAAAGGAAAAGATCAAGTCTACAAAACCACTATCATCAGTCTATTTTAGGCAAAATAGTTCAGAATTAACATCATAAATTCAAACCATCCGGAAGATTAATGTATCAAAAAAAAGTATTTAGTCATCATCTTACTGCTGTCTTAAATACTATTCATGTAATTCAGATGAAAACTACCTGATTAAATACAACTTGCCTATATTTATCATATACACATTTCAAAAAAGACATAACATTTAAATTCCCACTGTAAAAAGTTTGGATATGCTTCAAGAATTTTACTTTAAAAGGCAAATGTTGGCAGATTTTTTTTGTATTTTATTTACTGCATATATATATATATATATATATATATTTTTTAAATTCAGTCACAGACAAAGATAATTGGCCTATCAACTAAACTTCATCAGTTATCAATTAAAAATTGTGCCCAATTTTTATTCACATTGAACTCAGAATTCACTTTAAAAATTGCAAACTAATCTATTTAGCACACAGGAACTGGAAACAAATATCCTCTTTTGAAAGAAGGATTTGAAGAATTTGAGGACATTTCATTAGCCTACATTATTAAAGGCTATTGGAAGAAGGTTCAACATCATTCATTTATTTTCAACATTTGGTCAAACAGCGCACAACCTTCCAGTAATAACAGCTTGGGGTATTACAATCCAGTTGCTAAGCTGCATAAGAAGAGCAATATACCAATATCGAATCGATTGGATTGAATTGATTGAAAGATACAGCATGGAAACAGGCCCTTTGGCCCACCGAGTCCATGCCGATTCTATGTCATTCACTTTATCATCCACACCCTAGTCGGGGCAATTTACAGAGAGACAATTAACCTACAAAATCCTGCACAACTTTAGGACTTGGGAGGAAACCAGAGCACCTGGAGGAAACCCACGCGGTCACAGGGAGAACATAGAAACATAAATAATGGGTGCAGGAGGAGGCTATTCGGCCCTTCGAGCCAGCACCACCATTCATTGTGATCATGGCTGATCGTCCCCAATCAATAACCCGTGCCTGCCTTCTCCCCATATCCCTCGACTCCACTAGCCCCTAGAGCTCTATCTAACTCTCTCTTAAATCCACCCAGTGATTTGGCCTCCACTGCCCTCTGTGGCAGGGAATTCCACAAATGATCCTTCCGCAGAACGTGCAAATTCCAAACACAGACAGCACCCGAGATCGGGTTCAAACCCGCGTCTCTGGTGCTGCGAAACATCAGCTCTACCAGCTGTACCACTATAGTGCGGGAATTTAGAAATTCAGGTCACTTTAAATATTTTCATTCACTATCTTCACACAATCAGGTTCTCTTTCTCCTGCACAAAGCTATAACATTTACATTTAAACTAAAAACCGTTTATTAATAATTTTCCCTGAAATAGTTAGATTTTTAAAAAATGTATATGAAGAACGACTAAAGCAAAGCGTTTAATGGGTAATCTTTGAAAATATCAACTACACACTGCAGTTCTCTCCCTCTCCCCGATGACTTCACAAGGACAAGCACAGCGGAATGAACACTGAGCGTGGGATGCTTTGAAAATGTGCATCGAATGTTTTAGTCCAAGCTTTAGAAAAGGCCAATGACCTATGCAGTACTATTCAAAGCAGGGAACAAAAGGCAGAATAATTCCCACAACCTAATACTGGCTTCACTCCCTGGCAATGAATGAGAACCCACTTTTAAAAATGTATATTGGGTCATGATTTTTCATTAAATAAACATATGAAATTAGACCAATTATTTAATTGGTTATTCGCAGTGCAATTCCACAAGATAAAATGTATAGTTTTCTAAATGTGTTGCTTGAAGTATGAATTTGTTACAAATAACTGAAAGGATCATCACCAATAGGTGTTGCCTTTCATGTACATTCATAAAAATGGAGAGGGGGATAACCCATGCCCCAATGGAAGGCTTTGGCTTCATACTAAGGGACAGTGTCTCTCCCATACTGGCACAGTGGCCTGCAAGCAACCCAATACCTATTAAACACACACATCTGAGCTCTTTAACGAGTCAGGAATAGCAATCAGAGAGCAGACATCTGATCGATTTCGTGCCTGCACCTACCCCACAGCCCAAGTATGGAACCCTTGTAATCAATGCTAGAAGCCAGGAACTTCAGCAGACGTTAGAGATTAAGCCAAGGACCATTCTACATGACTGTTGCGTTGAGGGGAAGTGCAAACTTTTTGTGTTGTTTTAAATGGTTAGGAAGAGGGACATTAAAACCAGGGGACAATGCAATTTCCAACATCTACCGTCAGTGTCAAGTACTCTCTCTGGAAACCAGGAAGACATCAACTTCCTACAGTGCATAGCTGGTATGCTTTACTGCCCACACCAAACATCCTACAGAGATGATGCACAATTTAAAACAGGCTCCATGAAAATTCCCCAAATGCGGGCACCACAGGAGAATAATTTCATCCAATAATAAGGAATGGAGTCAAATTGACAGAAACCAACTTTCTAGTCACCATCCCAATTGAATCCAATTTCCTTCCGATCTTAACAGCAATTGAAAAAAATCAAACTTTAGGTCCACTGTTGCATAGTTTTGTTTTAAAGCAACTGCAGGTATACAACATGCCAAAACATGAATAGGATTAAATGAAAGGCTGACTACAATTAAATCCCAGCTGCCCAATCTGTTGAATCTCAATTCAAATGTATCTAATACAACTATTTGTAAGTTATCTTGTCCCTACAAATATTCAGCTGGAGTTCTATTCTAAAACTGAACTACTTTATATGCAAATGTCAATTTCAATTTTACAATGGAATAGTTTTGTTTCGCAATAATTACTTTTCTTCCAAGTCAACAATAGTTTTATATTAAATATCTCACAAGCCAAAAGGGTAAACAATCCTCAAACCACCTTGAGTCAAGACTTGCATCAGATATTGCTCAAGGATGGCAGAATCATTACTTTCTCTAGAAGGCAGAAGAAAGATCAAGTTCCATGCAGGAGGAGTGGTTTGTACCATGCAGTTTTAAATGGTCCATTTCAGAACTGAGAGCACAGTGAAACATCAGAGCTAAACTATGGTGCAAATTAGTAGTGCCCAGAGGTCAACAAAGCAAGCATGAACAGTCCGCTCATTTCAGGCCAGAATGATGGAATAAAAGAACATTCAACATACGAGAAATGTTAGATTCTAGGTAGGAAAAACCCTTACCAAGCGCTGTTGTTCCAGAAGCAGGTCTGCCTCCTCTTTCTCCTTCTTGTACAAGATCTCCATTTCCTGAAGTCTGTGGAGGTAACAAAAAGTAGTTGAAACTCATCTTTGTGCACTACTACCCGCAGATAGACAGGGAGATGTAACAGAACATAGACAGTACAGGAGCGAGACAGGCCCTTCAGCCCACAATGTCCGTGCCAAACACGATACCAAGTTAAAATAATCTCCTCTGCCTGCATATGATCCATATCCCTCCATTCCCTACATATCCATACGCCTATATACAGCTTATTAAATGCCACTATCATACCTGCCTTTACCATCAGCCCTGGCAGCATGTTCCAGGTACTCACCACTCTCTGTGTTAAAAATAAATGCTTTGCACACCTCCTTTACACATTGCCCCTCTCACGTTAAAACAATACCCTGTAGTCTTTGACATTTTCACCTTGTGATAAAGGTTCTGACTGTCTACCCTATCTATGCTTTTCATAATTTTAGATACTACTATCAGTCTCCCATCAACCTCTGGTGCTCCTGAGAAAACCATCTAAGTTTGTCCAACCTCTCCTTCTACCTAATGTCCTCCGATCCAGGCGACATTCTGGTAAGCCTCTTCTGCACCCTCTCCAAAGCCTTCACATATTTCCTGTAATGGGGAGATCAGGACTGGCCATTGATCACTAAAACAGTAGCAGGAGTCATTCAAAAAAAAAAAAAAAAAAAGTGACTTTGCTGACCGGTGACTTTGCAACCGGTTCTGTGTTCATCGATGATGTGGAGTTTGGGATTAGTATTGCTTGGTACCCAACAGTTAACGTAGACACAACAAATAATACAAGTGCTGTCCGATAAACAGCCATAAATTGATAACTGGGAGGGAGGGATGGAGGAACTCAAAAAACCTACAATTATCAATGAAGTGTTACTGAACAAGTAGTGGAACCAACAAAAGGGCTTTTATTGTCACGTGTACCAATTAAGGTACAGTGATATTCGATTTACCATGCATTCAACTGCACTCACACCACCAAATCCTGATGGATTTCATCCTAAAGTTGTAAAAATACCAAGTGAAACAGCTAATGGATTAGCTTCAATTTACAAAATTATATGGACTTGGGGAAGGCTCCATTCATTTAGAAAACAACAAATGCATCCCATTTGGCGTGGACTCTTATGGTCGAGTGGATGGGCAAAATTCTGAAAGATGGGCTGAATGGAGTCATTGAGCCATTCAGTAGGTAAACAGGCCCTTTAGCCCATCATGTCCACTTTGCCTATCGTATCTGTCAACACCAATTCCATTCGCCAACATTCACCCAAAGCCTTCCATGCCGTGGCATTTCAAATATCCACTTAAATATTAAATGCTGTGTGAGTAGCAGCCTCCAACATCTACTTAAGCAGCATGTTCTCCTTAAATCCCCTCTGAAACTCCTATCCTTTACTTTGAACACATTATCTTTCCGATGTCCCCAATGGGCACCTTGGTTGGCATGAACAAGTTGGGTCAAAAGGGCATTTTCTGACCCTATGTCACCAAACCAATTTTGGATCCAATTTACCAAATTGCCCCGAATTCAAAGCACTTTTACCTGTGGAACTTATCAAAGGTCTTACTGAACTCCACGGAGACATTATCTATTGCACCACCATGCTCGACACACTTTGTTTCCAACTTCCCTGAGGAATGTCATGCCGACTCTCCCCGATCAATCCCTGCCTCTCAAGGTGTAAACTAATGCCGTTCCCAAGATTGATTTCTTATAATTGTCCTAGCACTGACGTTAGACCCATCATCCTGAAATTACTCTGCTCACCCCTGCGGGCCTTCTTGAATAAAAAATACCGTAATCACCGGACTCCAGTAATCTGGCACCTCATCTGTGGCCTGGGAAGACATAGATTTAAGGTCATAAGTGATACAAGCAGAATTAGGCCATTCGACCCATCAAGTCTACTCCGCCATTCAATGATGACTGACCTATCTCTCCACCCTAACCCTCTATCTCTCCCTCCTTAACCTGATTTCTATCAGAGCCCCAGAAACCTCCTCTCTTGCTTCCATATCAGCATGGATACTTTATGACATGCCCTGGGAATCTATCCAGCTTAAAGCTTGCTGAGGCATCCTACGCTTTCTTCTTTTCAGTGGTAACTAGTTGTATAAACATAACGCATAAAACAGTACAGCACAGTAACAGGCCCTTCGGCCCACTCTGTTTGTGCTGATCATGATGCCTAGTCAAGCTGATCTCATCTGCCCGTACATGATCCCTATCCCTCTGGTCCCCGCATCCTTCCTACAGCAGGGTAAGAAAAACTGAACACAATACTACAGATTAGGTCTCACCAACGTCTTGTACAACTGGAACACCTGGAAAGAAAGATCAGACTGTCTACCCCCTCAAAATGTTGCAAACTTCAATCAGGTCTCCCCTCAGCCTCTGGCATTCCAACCTCTTCCCGTAGCTAGCACCGCCTAATCCCTGCATCCTTCTGGTAAACCTCTTGCACACCTACTCCAAAGCTTCCACATCTTTTCTGTAATGGGGCGACCAGAAATGCACGCAATATTCCAAATGCAGCCTAACCAAAGTCCTAGAAATGTTTTGGCGGAAAAACCAGATCAATTTCTTACGACGTGGATACCCTTTACTGAATTTTTACAACCACAGAATGGCTAAACACAAATTTAAATTTGATGCCAGGATGGGTGAGGGGGGGGGGGGGGGGGGGGGTGGGGGGGGGGGGGGGGGGGGGGGGGGAGAAAGGTATATCTCCATCTTTTCTCTTCTTATTTCTTTTCTTTTCTTCTGCACTGCTTTGCTCTTCTCTATTTTATTTATTTTTTCTTCTTTCTTCTCCTTCTTTCTTTGTTTTCCTTTTTTCCCCTTTTTTCTTTTTTTTAAATTTAGGGTATAAGGTTAAAAATGAAGCTGTACAATTGTATAATTGTTATGCCGATCGTCTTATCCTTGTACAATTGCTTCTAATAAAAATAAATTAAAAAAACCCTAACAAACCAAAGTCCTAGAAAGCTGCGCCACGATTTCCAGATCTTTAAAACTTTACCCAAAAATTTACAACTAAAATTAAATGTCCTGCCACACTGTGCGTAGAATTACCTTTTCTCCATCTCCTGCTTCATATCTATGCCTTGTTTTTCAAGAAGTTCCCGCTGGGCAAAGGCCCAGTCAACGGGTTCGACAGGGGTCTCAGCAGACGGGGTCTTCTCTCGCTCAGCGCGCGCCTGCTCTGGATGGTTGAATCGGAAAACGTGATTCTTGCCCATTATTATGCGATTCCCTGGAACAAACCGGAAGCAACAGCATTACAATCCAGACAATAGATCGCAGGGAAGGTCAATTACATAGAGTCACGAGTGTTTTACTGTCATATGTCCCAGATAGAACAATTAAATTCCTACTTGCAGCAGCACAACAGAATATGTACACACAGTACACCTAAACAATATAATAAACGAGAGAAAAAGATTAGTGCGTGTATATAGACAAAAATGCTGGAGAAACTCAGTGGGTGAGGCAGCATCTATGGAGCGAAGGAATAGGTGACGTTTTGGGTCGAGACGACCCGAAACATCACCTATTCCTTCGCTCCATAGATGCTCCTCACCCGCTGAGTTTCTCCAGCATTTTTGTTCATCTTTGATTTTTCCAGCATCTTTCTTAAACAGTGTGTGTATATATGCACATACTCACGAACACACACACACACACAAAAAAACTTTATATGGAGACATAATTCATATGGAGACACAAGAAACTGCGGCTGGAATCTTGAGCAAAACAAAGTGCCGGCGAAAATGCACAGGGAGAACATGCGGACTCCACACACCTCCACACCGAAGGTCATGAACCTAGGACGCAGGAGTGTCGAGCAGCAGCACAAACTGTTGCTACCTTTCATCCCCTTTACTATTTAGTTGCATAGCTATCATAGTGATGCTATAGCCATTCGAATGGGTAACTGAAGCTGCAATCTCTGTTCTTTTGCTAACTTGTTTTCAGAATCCCGTCATCAGTATTTATGGCATATCCCAGGGTGGTGGTGCTAGACTACCTCTGTGCAGGCCTGGCAGCTTTGCTCACGCTCTTCTGTTGGGAAAGAACTTTCACGATCCACACAATGACAACGAAAGACTGGCGATATATTTTCCAGCCAGGACGATGTGCTGATTGGAAGGGAGCATGGAGGTGGTGGCGTTGCCAGTTGCCTGTCCATCTTGGTTGGTGACCCTCATGGCTTTGAGAGGTGCTGTTAGAATAGCCAAGGATAGGAACCACCATGTGTTTTGTCGACAGAACACATTGCAGCCTCAACACGCCAGGGATGGAGGGAATGGAAGTTTACGATGGTAGATGGTGTTCCAATCAAGAGGGCTCTCACGTTCTGGACTGTGCCAAGCTTTGAGTTGTTGGCACTACACACATACAAGCAAGTTTATAGACCACCATAAGCTTGTGCCTTGTAGATGGTGTTAAGACTCTGGGATCTCTGGAAGTTGGTCACCCTGCACAGGATATCTGTTTGCCAGCTTGCTCTTATTACACGGTGTATCCAAGGCAGGCCCAGTTGTGTGTCTGATAACTGGAATACTCCAGGGTACTCAATGATGGTAATGCCATTGAATGTCAAGGGTAGGTGGCATCGTTGAAGGAAATGCTCAAAGCCTGGCCATTCTGCGGTACACATTATTCGCCATTGACCAAACGTGGGCTATGAATGTTGTCTGGATCTTTCTGCCTGCAAGCAAGCAAGGACTACTTCACTTGCTAGGAAGATGTAACAGCATTTGAAAATTGTGCAATTATCTGTTAACATCCCTTTTTCTGACATTTTGATGGAGAAGAGGACATTGATGAAGATGCTGTGACTAGATCACAATGGTGTGCGACTCCACTAATGGTGTCCTGGGACTGGCATCCTATAGCTCTCCAACAAGAACAACCACCCTCCATTGTGCAAGGAACTCTAAACAATAGAATATGCTCCTTCTGATGCTCGCTTTTACCAGGGACCTTGATACCACACTGGACAAAGGCCATGCTGAGGTCCTGGGCAGAGCGGTACTGGTGAAACAAACTGGGCAATGCTATCCAGGTTATCTGGCAAGAAGCTACCCCTTGTGAGCTTGGTTAATAAAGCCTTCCATCATTTTGCAGTCTTGTACATCGCCTTTCCCAATTGTCCTGCAACCTGGAAAACTTTATATCTTGCTGGAGAGATGCCGTCTCTGTATTGGGACTGTGACAGCTTGGCTGGAGATATAGCTAGTTCTAGACCACAGGTCTTTGGTACCACAGCCGGATGTCAAATGGACCCACAGTCTTGCCTGTATTTGGCTGGAGATTAGTTCCTGTGATGATGCAAATTTCAGAATGGTTTTGCAATGGATCAATTACTCAGTCCTTTTGGAAAAATACAGCTGCAAATGCTTCAGCATTGTGGTTGTGCATTATGAGAATGCTACTGATGCTTCCACCTCATGCTAGCTCCAACCATTCACCACCACTCAGAACTAAAGGTGTTATGACTGCAGAGAGATGCTCTGCACCATTGCTTCTGAGATTACTTAGCTCTGTCTACTATAGGATGTTTACTGAGTCATCCAACAAAGAAACAGGCCAATCGTCCCAGCTTGTCCATGCCAACCGAGATACCACATGTAGTACATGGATAGGTGATGGTTCGAGCCAAGTCCCTTCTTCAGTCTAGCAGAAGCAGTCTGACAATTATCCACATTCTCCAGAGATACTGACTGACCCACTGAGTTACTCCAGCATTTGGTGTCTTTATTGTAAAGCAGCACTTACAGATCCTTGTAACTACAATAAAGTCAAACTCAAGTGCAAAAGGCCAAGCAACGGGGAAGACGGAGAATGCAGAATATATTTTGCAGCTTTGTAGTGCATCAACTCCAGACACCAAGTCCAATGTCCACAATGAGGTGAATTGGACAGTACCCTAGCGTATGGAAAGACTGTTCAGAAGCCTGATTAAAGAAGGGAAGAAGCCAGATTATGGAAGGACCATTCTTGTTGATGAAGGGCACTCTCTAGCACTTTATCGAAAAAGCCTGGGATTTTTCCAGAAAAGAAGGCAAGAAACCGGGAAAAGGTTTGGAGAGGGAGAGGGAAGCTACCTGCTCCCCCTCTAGCTTCATGTCACAGTGGAAAGCAGCACTTGGCAGTTTTGATGACATTAGCAAATAGGCAGAAGAACTGAAACAGACACATAAAAGACTGATACCGTCATCTGTAGATAACCAACCTGAACGTAATTTTACTGGATTGATGACGCGTTTGCCATTCACATAGGTTTCAGATCCTTCACAGGGCACCAAAGTCACGATAACTGTACAAAGAAAAATAAACAAAGAGTTAAACATTTTTGTCAACTTCTGCAGAAAACTCCAATTAAAAACCAGGAGAAAAATCACTTCATTAGATGCGTGAATATGGAACTACTGAACTCGCCTCTATTTAACGCTGTTCGAGTATTGTCTACATTCATCAAAACACAACATAATTACCCATAATTATTAACTGTTTCAAAGGAATGAGAAAAAAAGGTATGCTTTTATTATATTTTCTGTGGAAAACACCACCAGCTCACAAGCTTTCCTTTGTTGCGCACCAATGATATCCCACGAAGTTAAAACCATCAGTCATCATCATCATCATCATTGGTATTTTGGTCAGCTCAGACACGATGGGCCAAAGGGCCTATTGCTATGCTGTACTGTTGTATTGCTGTAGGCATGGAGCAGCCCAATGCAAGACACCATGTACTATTTTAATCTGCAGATCCTGTGGGTGTCAACTTAGGATCCCAGACATCTTAGTGAAGTGGAGATAGCATTAACATTTTAACCCAATGAAAGGTTTGCTTGGGAAGATCTTCCAAGTAAACATCAAGTGTCATCTTAAAAATATGTCAATTGCTGGTTTTACCTTCTCCAGTTTGATTCTTGTCGCTCCTGAAGCTGCAATGTTCTTCTCGGATGTGGGCTCCACTGAGAACAATATCCTGGCGTCTCTGTGCCTCCGCCTGGCCAACCCTTATAATTAAAAGATACACGCTCAAAACATTTAAACACACAGTTAATCAAAGGAGCTCTCCACTTGGCATTGCGTTAAATATTTAATTATAGAGCTAATTAAATTCAACTGGTAGTCAAAGTAACTGGGAGATGCAAGTGAATTGAAAATGCCCCTTTCCCTCTGGTTGTACGCAGTTGGCTAACTAAAACTGAAAGGATGGATGTGATCTTTTGGAACACGCTGTAAATGGCTTGTCACTCGGGGATCATGCACATGATATGAAATAAGAATGATATAGAGCGAATTTCAGGAGTTGCGTGATTACAGTACGATAATGGGCGGCACGGTGGCGTAGCGGTAGAGTTCCTGCCTCACAGCGCCAGACACCCGGGTTCGATCCAGACTACGGGTGCTTGTCTGTATGGAGTTCGTACGTTCTCCCCGTGACCTGCGCGGGTTTTCTCAGAGATCCTCACTTTCCTCCCACACTCCAAAGACGTACAGGTTTGTAGGTTAAAGGAGGAACTGCAGATGCTGGAAAATCGAGGGTACACAAAATGCTGGAGAAACTCAGCGGGTGCAGCAGCATCTATGGAGCGAAGGAGATAGGTAACGTTTCGGGCCAGGTTTGTAGGTTAATTCGCTTGGTATAGAATGTTAAAATGTCCATAGTTTGTGTAGGATAGTGTAAGTGTGCAGGGATCGCTGGTCGGCACGGACTCGGTGGGCTGAATGGCCTGTTTCCACGCTGCACCTCCAAACTAAAACTAATGGAGCGTCTAATTATAGGTCAACCACTTCAGAAATTGTACGAATCATCCTACCATAAAAACAACCTAAGGATGGCCAACAATATTTATTCTGATCCCAACCACGTTCTGAACAGTGAGTACAATTTGTTACCATCGAACCGGAGATATAGGGTACCAAAATGTAATAAGGTTAGACTGAAGCACTCTTTTGTGCACCAGTCAATCCTCTAAATACGGTGCTTAATCCCAGATCAAATGCACACTGATGGGCCTCAAATGTTGTCTTCTGTTATTGTAATGGTGTGTTGAATGTATGTATTTTTGCGTCCTGTCTTGACGTCTTAATGCATGACTTTTCAAGTCTCTTTTATCTTTTATGTGATGCTGTAAATGGGGCTGCTGCGATGGAAAACAAATTTCAGATTTTGTTCCGACAATAAAGTAATATCGTATCGTAATGGTGTTCAAGAGGTGACTTTGGAAGCAATGTGTTGAATTACATGACACTCTGGTCATCCCGAGGAGCACCTTCAGCAACAGACTGGTTCCACTAAAATACAGCACAGAACGTCACAGGAAATCCCATTTCCCTGCGGCTGTCAAACTATACAACTCCTCCCCATTCTGTCGTGGGGTAGACCGACTCCCCTCCCCACCCCATCCCAGATACTGTGAAATCTGTCCAATGGCCAGAAAACTGAAGCAAATATATTAAACTCTAGCTATAAGTTTGGACACAAAGTGCTGGAGTGACTCAGCAGGACAGACGGCATCTCTGGAGAACATGGACGACATCTTGAGTCAGAACCCCGGATCACCTATCCATGTTCGTCAGAGACGATGCCTGACCTGCTGAGTTACTCCAGCACTTTGTGATCTTTATGTATTAGCCAGTATCTGCAGTTCTTTGGTGCTACTAGCTACTATTTTCTGTTAAAAACATTAGATCAGATAATTCACAAACCCGGCGATATTTTTGAAATGTTGAATACCAAACAACCTGAAAAGGAGTATAGGAGCAAAGAGCGTTTTATACTTCTGCAGTTGTATAGGGCCCTAGTGAGACCACACCTGGAGTATTGTGTGCAGTTTTGGTCCCCTAATTTGAGGAAGGACATTCTTGCTATTGAGGGAGTGCAGCGTAGGTTCACAAGGTTAATTCCCGGGATGGCGAGACTGTCATAAGCTGAGAGAATGGAGCTGCTGGGCTTTGTATACTCTGGAATTTAGAAGGATGAGAGGGGATCTTATTGAAAAATATAAGATTTTCGAGGGTTTGGACACGCTAGAGGCAGGAAACATGTTCCCGATGTTGGGGGAGTCCAGAACCAGGGGCCACAGTTTAAGGGGTAAGGCATTTAGAACGGAGATGAGGAAACACTTTTTCACACAGAGAGTTGTGAGTCTGTGGAATTCTCTGCCTCAGAGGGCGGAGGAGGCCGGTTCTCTGGATGCTTTCAAGAGCTTGATAGGGCTCTTAAAGATAGCGGAGTCAGGGGATATGGGGAGAAGGCAGGAACGGGGAACTGATTTTGGATAATCAGCCATGATTACATTGAATGGCAGTGCTGGCTCGAAGGGCCGAATGGCCTACTCATGCACCTATTGTCTATTATATCCGAGTAAAGACTGCTTCAGTTCCATACCTTGTGGTGCCATCCTTGATGTAGTACAGCAGACACTCGGACATGAGAGGATCTTCATTGAGGTTCACAAGATGCGGCGTCTAACAAAAGTAAAAAAAAACAACTGTTTTATGATCATTCAGAGTCATAGTGTGTGATAGTGTGGAAACAGGCCCTTCGGCCTAACCTGCCCACACCAGCCAACATGTCCCAGCTCCACTAGTCCCACCTGCCCGAGTTTGGTCTGTATCCCTCCAAAAGTGTCCTATCCATGTGCCTGTCATATTCATTCATGCCAACAAAATTCCCATCTCACACCCAAGACACCAATGCACGGGATAAACCGTTTTGAGCTTGGTTGGCTGGAACTGTGAGGCAGACGCCATTACACTATCTCACCACAGCACCAATTCAAAATCCAAGTGACGGCTGTTTAATTAAAGTGGGTACAGTGGTGGTGTGCTATATATTTGCACTTTAATAAAACTCATCAATATTTATAGGCGGAACCGGAATTAGAATAGGATTTGAACTGAAATAGGAAGAGCTGTAATTATAGTTTTCACAATTTGGTCGACAAAAGTGCTGATGATCTCAGTTGCAAGATGAAACCCAATTACAGTGCCTGAACTTTCATATGTAGGTAACGGTGAATTACGTCATCCCAACCATTTACTCAGCAATTCATCCCGTCGCACCCAGCAGCAATATTCAATTTTAAGACTCGAAAGTAAACCGTAGGTTTTGCTTTGACACTTTTTCGCACATGTCTAATAATGGGAACTACAGCATGGATGCTACACTACATGGATGGAGGAGAGTGCCTGCAATGCAATGTCGGGGTTGGCGGTTGAGCCAGATACGATAGTGGCGTTTAGGTGAGACTTTCGATGTACATGGATATGCAGGGAGTTGAAGTTTAGTTTGCCGGTGTACCTAGGTACAGTGTAACGGTTTTGTCATGTGCAAACCAGGCAGCGGAAAGACAATACATGATGACAATCGAGCTGCCCACAGTGTACAGATACACAATAAAGGGAACAATGTGAATAACGTTTAGTGCTAGATAAATGTCCAGCAAAGTCTGATCAAAGATATTCCACATGAGGTAGAAGACAGTAACTCAGGACTGCACTTCTGGTTGTAGGTAGGATGCCTGTTCAGTTGCCTGAAAACAGCTGGGAATAAGAGGGATACGGATTATGTGCAAGCAGGTAAGAGTTGGTCTTGGCATCGTGTTCAGCACAATCATGATGGGCCGAAGGGCCTGTTCCTGCTGTACTGTTCCATGATGTTTCAGTTCCAGGTGGACGTAGTTTTAATCTTACGTCCTCGCTCATTAAAGATGGAAACTCAGTCCCCAACCCAAGCTGCATGATGGAACATCAAGTAGTGTTCAGGAGGTGAATCGGGAGCTATATGTTGAATAGCATCTCACGTAATGCGTATCACATTAAGTGGAAATGACAAGTAAAACCGACAGTGTTTTAGCAATAAAATGAGCACTACTAGTTATGAACAATCCATTCAATACCATAATCTCAAAGTCCCGCAAATACCAACCTTCTGAGGAGAGAACACTCCATTGGAATCAGCATAAAGATCGCATGGCCTTGAAGTCAAAGTCTACTCAACAAGACAGCAGGAAGCAGAAATCCCAAAGTAAAGTGCAGCAGAAAAAACACAAGGGTAATGGGACATACAATGGAGAGGCTTACACAAAATGGGCAAAGGATAAAGAACATCATGAATGATAAAATAGGAGAAAAATAAAACATGAAACAGTGCAGGGAGAAATTAGGCCGCACAGAATTCACAACGGAAATAACTTTGAGTTCATGAGACTTGAAACAAGAGGACTACAGCAATGGTGTGTGAAGATATACTCCAAGCAGGACAACACTTTAATAAAGCAAGATTAACCAAAAACTAAATGCTATCCCATTTAATTCCACCATAATCTAAATGTTTACTTTGCATACTTGAAGCAAACACAACCCCCAACATGACAGGGAAGGGTCTCGACCCGAAACGTCGCCTATCTCCTTCGCTCCTTAGATGCTGCTGCACCCGCTGAGTTTCTCCAGCCTTTTGTGTACCCCCCAACATGACAGATTTTTATTCCAGAACAATTTGGCTACAAAACAAATTACAACTGTTTAAAATGTTCATAAGGGTCGAGAATCACTCTGGACACATTTACAGAAAGACAGGTAAAGTAGGAATATGCACGAGTTTGTTAAACCTACATTTTGCATCTATTTAAGAATCTTGACTACCCCCAGTTTGCTAACTGCAGAACAGGTTCTGATGCACTAGTGGTAATTGCGATATAAATGTGCACTTTGTGGATTGTATGCAATTACGATTCGCAATGCAATCTTAATCTATCAATTAATTAGGAAACTGTAAAATGCACTCTGACGATAGATCAGTTACTGAATATTCATGGGCAAGCATAATTTAATTAAAATAACTCACAAATATTTTACATGCAATCAGAAAAATGTCTAAGACTCCGGCACAGAGACGCATAGACAGGCACACGCCCACAGACACACACACACACACACACACACACGCACACACACACACACACACACACACGCACTAAAACAAAATGCAGATTTTTTTTAAAGAGATGAGTGCTTGGGAGGTGAAGAAGGCGAGCGATATGGGTGCCCTTGTATAGACATCACACAGGTTTAGCAAGCAATTAGGAAGGCTTTATTGTAAGAGGATTTGAGATGCAAGAGCAGACATACAAATAGATACATCTTGCTCCATTTATACACAACCCAAGTGAGACTGCATATGGAATAGTGTGTTTTAAACTAGTCTCTACCCAAGGAAGTATATACCGGAGCTCGTGCCAGGAAGTATATACTGCTGGTGCTCGATGCCAGGGAGGGTGGGCTTGTCACATTAAGCGAGATTAAGCAGAATACATCAGTACTCTAAAGTCTGGAGGTCCGTTTATACCATTGAAATTTACAATCTTCTCATCGTGACTGATGTGGTGAGTGAAGGGAAGATAATTCTACCTGCTGGGGCATTCAGAACCAGGACTCATAATCTCAAACTAAGGGGCTGACACAGAGGCCAGCAGAAATGCCTCCACTCAGAGGGAATTTAATCTGTGGAATTCTCTTTCATCGAGTTGCTGCAGAGGCTGAATCTAGAGGGAGATTGACAGAACAATTAGGACTGGAGCAAGTGGTTAAGTATATGGTGGGAACTTGGTTAACTTTGGTTAATGATGTTGGTTAACTTGATTAAATCTAAAGTTAGGAAACCACAATTGAGGCATATTAGCTAAATAAATCCGGGTGTGATCCTAACTATGGGTGTTGTCTATAAGGAGTTTGTACGTTCTCTCCGTGACCTGCGTGGGTTTTTTCCAGGATCACAGGTTTTCTCCCACACTCAAAAGAATTGCAGGTTTGTAGGTTAATTGGCTTAGCATAATTATAAATTATCCCTAGTGTGTGTATGATAATGCTAGTGTGTGGGAATCGCTGGTCGTCGCGGACTCGATGGGCCGAAGGGCCTGTTTCCGCACAGTATCTCTAAACTAAACACAACACTACCTTAACCTATCAACCTCAATAGAGGATTATCGCAGGAGGTACAACACCGACAATAATTTTCCACTAATGAGTTTAGTTTCAGTCTCATGAACCCAATATCAGAAACAAACCTTTTTAGGAGCAAAGATTTCATCTGACTCAAATAACTCAGATGAATTCCGGTTGTAAGTCTGAGCAGGATGTAAAGATGGAAAACAGGAACAAAAACATGAAGCTGAAGAACATGATAATGACGACCCCATTACTGAAGCCCCTTGCACTGGGGTGCAGATAAACTCCTGTCTTTACATTCAAGATTAAAATGGCTTTGAAGATGCACTATGCTCATAAATCACTGCATTATCATTTATCAATGGCAGAGATCAAAATCTGGCATTAACAGACATCTATATATTAAATTACTTAAAGTCCTGCACAACATATGTAAAAAAATTACAAGAATGTGGGATCAGTAATAACAAAACAGATCCAAAAGTATCTTCACCACGCCAACCAGGTATGTGTATTTGAATCTAACAAAGTTTGACATGGTTTTGTCTCCACCTTATTCATCTTGCTTTTTGGGAGGCACATAATTGACAGGTTGCTCTGCAATGGCTTCATTCAGCCCAGACACATGAGGCAGCAGACCCAAACTCATCGTCTAACACTGGTCAGTTTCACTCAGAGTAACCCAGAGACCTACCAACACCATCGTGGTTTATTGCTGAAGGGATTGTGTCCAACTCCAAAAGGTGAAAACTTCAAACTACACTAAACTTCTTCAAAAATAGAACATAGTGATTGATTTTTAAGATGACGACAAGAACTAAGATAAGACTCTGCCTCGTTGGCCAACACACCACACCTTGGCCAACACACTTACAGATTGCCCAAGTGGTAATGTATTTTCCAACAATACGTTTTCATTGGTGTTGTTATCTTTAAACCAGTCTTTTCCAACACACTGCAAAAGGGCCTTCCTGGTTTCCATAAACTGATGGTCATCCAGAACTTTGCTGCACACTAAATTTTAGTAAATCTGCTCCAAAGCCCAATCACTCTCTGCTTGATGGTTGCATTGGCAGCTGGTTAATCAAGAATAAAGGTAATCCTCGTTTTCACAGTACCAGAAAGCATCACCACGTAACAACTTTTTATAGACTCAGAAATTTTGGCTATTTTTAATTTAGGCTTTTTTGCCATACGTGGTCGCGCCACGCTTTTTTTGGGTGCAAGCGGCGCGTTCCTCACGTTGCACGTCGGCCCCTACTGCCTGTCTGTCTTTTAATTTTTTGTCTAGTTAAGTGTAGTTGTTCGTGTTTTTTTTGTACTAGTTCTACCTGAGTATATGTGGGGCGTGTGGGGGGGGAGGGGGGGGCGGGAGGGGGGGGGGGGGGGGGGGGGGTGGGGGGGGGGGGGGGGGGGGGGGGGGGGAGGAGGGGGAACTTTAAAAAAATCCTTCTCTGCAACGGGAGAGACCCACCCTTTTTCCCCAGTCGGGTCTCCGTGTCGTTGGGTGGGTTTCGTTGGGTGCTAGCAACCGTGGAGAGGCCTTTCTCCGACCGGGACGACCTGGGGGGGCATCCATTAACCGGAGCTACGGTAGCTGCTGCTGCGGACCTTAACCATCGTGGGGGCTTGAATGGCGCTGGCCGCCTCGGAGTGTTGTGGAGCGGTGGTTGCTCGCTGCTGCGCCCCCGTCTCCGGGCTCCAGCCCACTCAGCAGATTACTGACTGTGGGCCCGGTGGACCTGTGATATTTGGGAGCCAACGGATTCCGGTGAGAGACAACCGCTTCCAGAGCTCCGCAAACACAACTTCTCCCACCTGTGTCGCGATTGAATGAACCGGGTAAGTAGCGGGGCCCCGTCCCTACATCGCCGGCCTCGGCTTTAAGAAAGGTGCCGCAGGACATTCCAGCGCCCGCCGGGGGCTCCAACTTTGTGACTTTTGGGCCTATAGGTGGGCCCCGTACTTTAATCGCCCAAGGCGCGGCCTCAATGGCCGTTTTACTAAACAACTCCGCGCACCCCGCCAGGGCTTTCGACATTGGAGAGAAATGTGTTGGAGAGAGAGAAGAACCTTTGCCTTCCATCACAGTGAGGAGGATATTCAACTTTGATTGATGTTTGTGTGAATTGAATTGTTTTGTGTTTTTAAAAAAACATTTTTTTTTAAAATGAATTGTTCTGTTTAGTATGGCTTGTAGAAAGGAGTTTTGTTTGAGCCTCTCTGAGGTTCGAATGCCCAAGTAATAAAAATCTAATCTAAATCAATCCTGAACCACGACCACCACAGATGGGGATGCCTTCCATTGGCAAGGCTGTACATCCAGAAGTTCCTTCCTCCTTGTCCTCCATTCTAATCTTTCCATCTTAGATAAAAAACCCAAAACGTCACCCATTCCATCTATCCAGAGATGCTGCCTTTCCTGCTCGAGTTATTCCACATTGTGTGTCCAATCTTTTTATAACCGCCCTCTTCATGTTGATCCTCACCTGTTAGGGTTTCACAACGATTAGCGTATTTAAAACTAAATATTATCCAGCAATTTGCTAAATTTCGAGGAACTCCAACGAGTGCAAAGCATGATAATTAAAAACAATTGAGGAATATATATGTCCAAAGATTTCCCATGCTGACGTTTAGGTAGGTCCAGTCATACCATGTAAGTTGTAAACACAAGACAAGCCAACAATGAACAATGCGCAAAATGTGCCCACACAAATGGACATTGCAACTCGTTGACTGACAAGAAACAAAAACATGGCTGCAAATAAATACAAACTTTGGGTGAAAATAAAGAATACTCACTGGTTTCATACAAAACAAAACAGATGCAAAAAATAATGAAGCAATCAAGTCAAAACACTCACCTCACTCTGGCCAGGGCAGGGCTGGTGCGCCACCTAGCATTTATATAACAAAAAAGACGTCAACCTTTTTAGAGGAAGAATTTTGAAGGAGAACACTCCCAAGGTGCCCACCATACCTCACGTATAGCGACCCCATATTCAGCCAAAAGAAGCCTCACTGTAATCAGAAAGATATCAACCATGTCAGCTGTTATGAACGGTATTTCAGTTCAGTTGTAAAACAGCCCGAGTGATAACACCATTAAATTGAACCATCTGAGAGATTCCGCACTGAAGAGACTGATGAATATTTATCTTTATGAAAAAGCAATTTAAACACAGCACAGGCAGATGTGCAAAAAAATGTCTGTTTTAATCACCAACCATGCCTTAATTACATGTTAAAACAAAGGATAATTTCAGGTAATTTTTCAAAAACACCATTTTTTATTAAAAATGTCACCATACATCAGTGCAGAAACTTTGCACTCGAAATCAACAATTAAGGTCGATGGCAAGAGTTCCAGTGACTTGCTGAATGCCCATTAACCTCTCCCAATTAGGTGTAATACCAACACACAAAGTGCATCTCTTTGGTTAGATTTCTTCGAACAAAGCAGTTAACACAGCTGTCCAAATTGCTGTGACACTCGTTCTGCAAATGCAGAGGCCTCAAACAGCGTGCTAATTATGAAAGACTCAACATATTACAACACACAACATTTTTAATAATTGAGAGAAAAATCCTTGTTAACCAACCTGCCAATATTTTATTTTTTATTTTGGCTATTTTTTCTGTGCAGTCGACAATCACTGACCCAAAAGCCCAACATCAAAAAATGTCAGTCATTTTATTAAACCACTCTAAAATACATTGTGCTGTGATCCAAAGAGATAATGAGCCACTGATGACAATTATGTTTGTTGTAAATTTTTTTTCCCCTCTTTTAATTTAAGAATCCTTAACAGCCTTTCAACCCTACGCTGTACAATCATCTTCCCTGGTATCATGACACATTTCGGCACTTTTTATGTTTTATAATGCTTCTACAAATGAAATGTGAGATGATTGTGGGCGCAATCAAAGGTTTGGAATGCTGTGTCAGTGTCGAAAGAATAATGCTGGGATTACAAAAAATACACAAAGCTGGCTGGAGTATCTCAGCGATCAGGGGCAGCATCTGAGGAGATGCATCTCACTGGAGAACCACAAAATATGATGTTTCCAATTCGGAACCTCAAACTGTCAGTTTGACGGTCATTGTAAATCCTTTACAACCACTAAAAAATCTAACTTAAAAATCTATATTAAATGGGGGGGGGGGAATTATCTTCAATGTAATCGGGTGTGTGCCATGCCACCCTACCCCATGTACTGAACATACCTTCCATCTAAAACCTAAATGGTGGGCAAAAGAAAAGGGGGGGGGGGGGG